>OVBE01010400.1:0-15056 GCA_900406425.1 Iberis pinnata
CCACCAAATAAAGAAGTAGACGAAGAGTCAAGCATCAAAAATAATAAGCATAATCAGTGCTTAAGTTTCATGAAAAAGTAGCGTTTCAATTTTGAAGAAAGAACTTAGATGATTCCAAAATTTTCTAAAATTCTCATTTTTCTTGTCTACGGATTCATATGAACAAGACAAAAATATTTTAGTGCTCATTTTTCTAATTAAATATTGAAAAGGTATATAAGTTATTGAAAAGTTGTTAATGTAATTTAACATCAAAAAGAGACAAAAACAAAGGTTAAACATGAAAATTAAGAGAGCAAAGCATTACAAAGAGAAGCTCTTTTTAAACTCATCTATGTCTTACTCTTACATCACTCAATCTCCACAATTTTAGGTCTCTTCTCTGCTGCTTTCTTGCATATGAAGATACCCCATCTCAAAGCAGCTATAAGCTTAAGCCATCCAACCACAACTTCTATTACATTCTCTCTCGTACAGTACATCACATTGTCGTTCTCATCTCTTCTGTCGAAGTTAAGCTATCATTGAATTGAAAAACTACGATATGAGTAGATTTCTCAGTGGGACTTGATAGAGATAATGGCTGGTCGGGAATGTGTGGTGGGAGTGATTGGACCATTGCTTGAAATGACTCTTCGTTTTGCAACTATTATATTCCGTTTAAAAAATGAAAGAGAATCAAATATTGGTGTATGTTTTTTTTATGGTTAGAGAATTTTTAACTTATCAATTACTTCAAAACTAATGGATAAGTNGACTTGATAGAGATAATGGCTGGTCGGGAATGTGTGGTGGGAGTGATTGGACCATTGCTTGAAATGACTCTTCGTTTTGCAACTATTATACGTGAAATAAAACATCGGAAAATTATATTTCGTTTAAAAAATGAAAGAGAATCAAATATTGGTGTATGTTTTTTTATGGTTAGAGAATTTTTAACTTATCAATTACTTCAAAACTAATGGATAAGTAGACATTGGAGGCGAAAACATGGATACATTTTCGGTTCAAGATTTTTAAAGATTTTCTCTCTGTAAAATATATTAATTACTTAATCGAGTCGTATTTTTGGTTTTTTCATATTCTGGGTTTATGATAGTTTTTTGGTTTTAGCGGATTTTATAATGCCAATTTAAGAATAATATCTAAACCGAATTGTTTGTNTTTCTCTCTGTAAAATATATTAATTACTTAATCGAGTCGTATTTTTGGTTTTTTCGTATTCTGGGTTTATGATAGTTTTCGGTTTTAGCGGATTTTATAATGCCAATTTAAGAATAATATCTAAACCGAATTGTTTGTCGGATCACCAATTTTGTTGTTCTAACCGCGGATTTATATCAAATTTGAAAACACTATTTTTAAAAAATATGACAAATACATTTTTGAACTTTCAAAATATAAATAATAAAGAAAACCCCGCGTGTCTACGCGGGTGTTCATCTAGTTAACAATAAAATTGGGTAAAAAGTAAGTAGAAAAGGCAGCTTCTTGGGGTTTTCTTTCTTTGAACTTTGAAGTTTAACCCTTTTGGCCTCATGCAATGACATTGTGCTTTGTGGATAAAGATAAGAAAAAGCTTCCCTCAAAGTTCAAATTTTCTTTTCCCATTCCATAAAATATTTTATAATGTCAGTGAGAAAAGAAGACTACTATAATCAAAGGCATGTGACCAAAAAGAAAATGTACATATAAAGGCATTGAAACGAAACTATTTTGATGCTTCATTTTATGGTTTCAACGCAAGATCCAAAATGCAACATTCTTTCTTTTTTTATTAACAAAACAGAAACATTCTTTTTTTCTTCTTTTGTTTGAATTCTTTGATGCATTGAGAATCTTTTAAGGTTGTTTCGTGTCTTCTCTCTTACTTTGTTCTTGGCGATTTCTTCTCCAAATGGCTCCACTGAACGAAAATGACGAGATTCCAATGCTTCCAATTTCAGACCCATTATCTCGTAATAGGGTTTTCACTTCCAGGAATCGTAGCGTTTCTCTCTCAAACCCAACTTTCTCCATTGACCGATTTGACAACTCCAGTGTGGTTTTAGGCTACACAGGTCCTCTTCGAACTCTTAATAGACGACCTCCATTAGTTCAAATGAGTGGTCCTCTTTACTCTACTCGCAGACCTGAACCTCTCTTCACTCCCTCTCCTATTCAACCTCCTCAATCTTCTTCCGCCATTGATATTCCTTCTGAAGATAATGATTTTGTCTTAAATAACTCTAATCTCTTGAGATCTGGACAATTAGGGATGTGCAATGAGCCTTACTGTACTACTTGTCCTTCTTATTACGACTGCAAAGCTACTCAGTTCTACACTTCCAGAGTTTCAACTTCTAGGGTTAGTCTATTTCAAAGCTCTAAATATAGCTTGAGACTCAAGTCAATGTTAGACATAGCTGACACAAAAGAGTCTTTCCCTTTGTTTAGTTCCGCACTGCTCTATATGATGATGCTACAGGTTATGCTAGGCGATTTGCTTCCTCTGTTCGTAGATGTGTACCTGGAATCATGAATCCTCATTCCAAATTCGTTCAAAGATGGACTAGAGTCTTAGCCTTCTCAAGTTTGTTATCTATTTTTATAGATCCTCTCTTCTTATTCCTCTTGTTAATCAGAAATGTATGTATTCCTTCTCTTTATCAGAGTTTGTATATGTTTTGTTTGCTATTTGAGCACCATTTATTGACTGCAGGACAAGAAATGTATAGAGATTGATTGGCGTATGACTAAAGTATTGGTGTCTATTAGATCTGTAACTGATTTTATATTCATCATTAATATTCTGCTTCAGGTTTGTTTACTTTTCTCTTTCTGCATCGCCAACAAGGAAATCTAGTAGCTTTAATACTTCATTGGTTATATTTATTGCAGTTTCGGTTGGCTTATGTAGCTCCTGAGTCTAGAATAGTTGGTGCTGGCCAGTTAGTTGATCATCCAAGTAAAATCGCTCACCATTACCTCCGGCGGAAGTTTTTCCTTGATCTGATCATAGTGGTACCCCTTCCACAGGTATTCTAGTATGAACTCTTTAAAGGTTTTCTGAGTAATGTTGATAACTGTGGAATTCTCCTTTTGTTGACAGATAATGATACTGTGGATATTACCAGAACACTTAGGCACACAAAGGACAGAAGCTGAGAAAAATAGCTTAAGAGCTGCATTTCTTTTACAATACATTCCAAAGTTGTATAGACTCTTACCTCTTCTTGCTGGACAAACACCAACAGGTTTCATCTTCGAGTCGGGTTGGATTAATTTCTTTATTAATCTTTTCACTTTCGTGCTTGCTGGTCATGCTATTGGTTCTTTCTGGTATCTTGCAGGACTTCAGGTATATAAAATCAGTGTCTTCTTCATAATCCTCTTTTCAATTTTCTCACAGTTTCAAGTGACTGATCTGCTTTCTCTTTTCAGAGAGTTAAGAAATGTCTGCTAAAAGCTGAGAATATTTCTGTGGCTGAACGTAGAAATCTTATCGACTGTGTTCGTGTAAGCGATGCATCAGATTCATTACAAGATCTCTGGAAACATAGCTCAAGTGTCAGTGCTTGTTTTCAAGAAGATGGTTTTACATATGGAATCTTTTTGAAGGCTGTAAATCTTACCAATCAATCTAATTACTTTCAAAGATCCGGTTTTTCTCTGTTTTGGGGATTCCAGGTAAACTATACTCTTTTAGGTTCATTCAGGTGTTTTCTTGATAAGTTTTCTTGATGTTAAAACTAACTAATGTCAAATTGTTTTCAATATTGAAAGCAAATCAGCACGCTTGCTGGAAACCTATCCCCAAGTTACTCACTGGGGGAGGTTTTCTTTACAATGAGTATCATTGGATTGGGGCTTTTGCTATTCGCACGGCTTATTGGTAATATGCATAACTTCCTTCAAGCTCTTGATAGAAGGTAAACATAATGTTTCAAAAGAAAACATTTCAGGAGATGGTGAATTTGCTTTTCTTAATTAGCCAATGCTGTGAATTGGTTTGTGCTTGTCCTCTTTTTAGGAGAATGGAAATGATGCTGAGACGGCGTGATGTAGAGCAATGGATGAGTCATAGACTGATGCCAGAAGATATAAGAAAGTTTGTCTACGTGTGACATTTTGATTAGGCCACATGTACATGAAAACAAAACTGATTAACTCAAAATATTTGTTGTACTACATTTTCAGGAGAGTGCGAGAGGCTGAGCGGTTCAATTGGGCTGCAACTAGAGGAGTTAATGAAGACTTGCTGTTTGAGAATATGCCTGAAGATCTTCAAAGAGATATAAAAAGACACCTTTTCAAATTTCTGAAGAAGGTAATATGCATTAGCAATTGAATCATAATACATTTCCTTTAGGATATTTCTCGCTTTACACTACTTTGGCTTCATAAGTTTATTAATGGGGTTTGCAGGTGAGGATATTTTCATTGATGGATGAATCAATCTTAGATGCAATACGTGAGAGACTGAAACAGAGGACATACATAAGGAGTAGCACAGTCTTGCACCGTGGTGGTCTAGTTGAGAAAATGGTATTCATAGTGAGAGGTGAAATGGAGAGCATTGGAGAAGACGGTACTGTCCTGCCATTATCAGAAGGAGACGTTTGTGGTGAAGAACTCCTCACTTGGTGCCTCGAACGCTCTGCTGTAAACTCTGGTACATCCTTTTTGACTTTAAAACATAAAACTTTAGATAACACTTTTGTTAAAGAAAAGCTTGGAACTGAATCTGCTTTGAAACGTGCAGATGGGACGAGGATAAGAATGCCATCAAAAGGATTGCGTAGCAACAGAAATGTGAGGTGTGTGACAAATGTGGAGGCGTTTTCACTAAGTGTATCAGACCTTGAAGATGTAACGAGCTTGTTTTCAAGATTCCTTAGGAGCCATAGAGTGCAAGGAGCTATAAGGTATGATTCTCCTTATTGGAGACTACAAGCTGCTATGCAGATTCAAGTGGCTTGGAGATATAGAAAGAGACGACTTGAGAGATTACACACTGGTCAATCCACTTCTAACGGTTAGATTGGTTTTATATTTTATAAGTCATGATGATGAATTGATAGTTTTTTTTGGTTTGGTGAAGTGTTTTAATCAATTGGTTATATCTAATTCATGAAAACAAATTATTGGTTGTTAAATAGTTGTAACATATTAGTGATTTTACTATATATATACATATATCATGGTTTTACTATAAAAATCACAAATATAAATATATATGTACAAAGTGCAAAGAAAAGAAGGAAATCACTAGTTGCTGTACATTTCTAAAATTAGGTTCTTTTAAAATAATATTTCTGACTAAACATTTTCATTAATAACTATTCCAAGATGTTTTAGAAAATTAATTTTTTGTTTTAAAATATAAGATGTTTTCAAGTTTCTATGCATCTTGTAAATATAACAAAATATTAGCTTTTTATTGTTTGGTTTGAAATGTGTTTAATGTATCATTTATTAAAAGTAAAATTATTTTTTTATAAACGCGTATTTAGTTAAAACATCTGGAGTAATATAAAACTAAATTACAAAGATCAATCATATAAATACTTTGAGGACAAGTTATTACATCAATTTTTTTAAGTTAGTCAAAGAGTCTGCCTGAACAAGATTACCAGACAAAAAAATAACAATATAAAGTTTATACTTTATACTAAAAAACTGTATATAAAAAAAAAGAAGAAAATTAAAACCAATAGACAGTGGAATAAAAGTCAACGTTTTAATTGAATAACACATTTGCTTGACGGGATATACGATTTACGAAGACCCCTGACTCAGTCATCTTCTCAATTTCCCAAACTCTGGAAATGGCTTCTCCCAACGAAAACGACGACATTCCCATGCTTCCAGTTTCAGACTCATCATCTCGTACTAGGGCTTTCACTTCTAGGTCTCGCAGCGTTTCACTCTCAAACCCTGTTTCCACCATTAACGCATTCGACAACTCAACTGTTTTCACAGGCTACACTGGTCCTCTTCGGACTCAGAGACGACCTCCTTTAGTTCAAATGAGTGGTCCTCTTGTCTCTACTCGAAATCCTGAACCTCTCTTTCTCCCTCCTCCTCCTCCTCCTACTACTACCTCTGACTCCGTTGGTGTCTCTTCTCAGCCTGAGAGTTTTCCTTCTTTTGATGCTCTCCACCACAAAAACTCCGATGGTGATATTGTTTTGAAACACACACATCTCTTAAGATCTGGTCAATTAGGTATGTGTAATGATCCTTATTGTACCACTTGCCCTTCTTACTACAATCGTAAAGCTACTCAAATCCCTACTTCCCGAGTTGCTTCCATCTTTGATTCTACGGTATCTTTTGATTCTCTCGCTTCACACTCATCTTCAGATTTTTAGTAAATGTTGCTGACACAAAGTCTTTTCTTTGGTCTTTGTTAGTTCCATAATGCTCTGTATGATGATGCTAAAGGTTGGGCTAGACGATTTGGATCAACTGTTAATAGATACTTACCTGGAATCATGAATCCTCATTCAAAATTCGTTCAAAGTTGGACTAAATTCTTTGCAATTTCATGCTTGTTAGCTATTTTTATTGACCCTCTCTTCTTCTTCCTCATTTTAGTCAAACAGGTATCTTTTACTTCATAGATATCTCTCCTCTCTTCTCTATCTTTTGCTTCTCATTGGCTTTTCATACTGCAGAATCAAAAATGCATTGTGATCGATTGGCCAATGACAAAAACTTTTGTAGCTGTTAGAACTCTAACGGATGTTTTATTCTCTGTCAACATTCTGCTTCAGGTGTGTTTTCCTTTTGCTTCTTTTTCTTATAAGAGGATCTGTTGGCTTCACTGCTTCTTCTTTGTTGCAGTTCCGATTGGCTTATGTAGCTCCTGAGTCTACTGTAGTTGGTGCTGGTCAGTTGGTTGATCATCCAAGAAAAATTGCTCGCCATTACTTTCGAGGAAAGTTCTTCCTTGACTTGTTCATAGTGATGCCTCTTCCACAGGTATTATCACAATGTTTTCAAGCTAAAGGTTTATGGAATATGATCATTTACCGCATATGTCTTCTTTTCGTTTTACAGATATTGATATTATGGGTAATACCATCACACTTGGGTGCATCTGGTGCAAACTATGCTAAAAACCTTTTACGTGCAGCAGTTCTTTTCCAATACGTTCCAAAGTTATACAGACTTCTGCCATTTCTTGCGGGACAAACACCGACTGGTTTCATATTTGAGTCAGCTTGGGCTAATTTTGTTATTAATCTTCTTACTTTCATGCTTGCTGGACATGTTGTTGGCTCTTGCTGGTACCTTTTTGGTCTACAGGTATAATAAAGTCTCAAAACTTTATATGATTGACTTCAATCTAATATCCTTAACCAGCAAAAGATGTTTACATGTATTGATTCTTTTCTCTGCCTGCTTCCAGAGAGTTAATCAGTGCCTTAGAAATGCTTGCGGTAATTCTGAGCATGAATGTAGAGATCTTATAGATTGTGGTCGTGGATATAGTGATACATCATTAGCTGCTTGGAGAGAGAATGCAAGTGCCATTGCTTGTTTTCAAGAGGATGGTTTTCCTTATGGTATCTATTTAAAGGCAGTCAATCTCACCACTCATTCTAGTCTCTTCACAAGATACAGTTACTCTCTCTTCTGGGGTTTTCAGGTAATTTGGTTTATTTCAAGTTTTTGTAACTCAACTAGTTTGCACTGATGGGCTTATACTAGTATGTAACTCTTAATTAATGTCACTTGTATACAAATCTAAAGCAAATCAGCACGCTTGCTGGAAACCAAAACCCAAGTTACTTTATTGGTGAGGTCTTCTTCACTATGGGCATTATCGGACTGGGGCTTTTGCTTTTCGCTCTTCTTATTGGTAATATGCAGAACTTCCTTCAAGCTCTCGGTAGAAGGTAAATAACTTCATGATTATTCAAAAGAAGATATCTCTAGACATGGTGGATGGTTTCTAAATCTCCACTGATTGTGATTAAAAACAACTAAGGAATTTGGAAATGACACTAAGACGACGTGATGTGGAACAATGGATGAGCCATAGACGGTTGCCAGATGGTCTAAGAAGGTATGTTGATTATTGTTTTTCTGATGAAGTACATTTGTCTCAGGCTCTGTAATCTCAGTATAAAACTAACTGAAAATAGCTGTTCAACATTCCCAGGAGGGTGAGAGAGGCTGAGCGGTTCAACTGGGCTGCTACAAGAGGAGTTAACGAGGAATTGCTCTTTCAGAATATGCCTGATGACCTTCAAAGAGATATAAGACGTCACCTCTTCATCTTTCTCAAGAAGGTAAACTTTTCTTGGTCCCAATTCCATATTATCTCAGAGAGCTACTGCAGAATCTAAGTGTATATAGAGGCTGCTGCTGAAACCTGAAGTAGTAGTTATGAGCTCATATGTTAACCATTGCTGAGACTCTACTAAAGCAAGCATATGGATTAAAGCAGATAAATCTGTTGAAACATTAATGGGGTTTGCAGGTGAGGATATTTTCGTTGATGGATGAATCAATCTTAGATGCTATCCGTGAGAGACTGAAACAGAGGACATACATAGTGAGTAGCACAGTCTTGCACCGTAGAGGTCTAGTTGAGAAAATGGTATTCATAGTGAGAGGTGAGATGGAGAGTATTGGAGAAGATGGATCTGTGCTGCCATTATCAGAAGGTGACGTTTGTGGTGAAGAACTTCTCACTTGGTGCCTTGAACGCTCTTCTGTAAACCCCGGTACATCCCTTACGTGTCAATAGCTCTCAGTAACATTTTCTTAAGGAAAACTTTGGAACTGAATATGCTTTGAAACCTGCAGATGGGACAAGGATAAGGATGCCCTCAAAGGGATTGCTTAGCAACAGAAATGTGAGGTGTGTGACAAACGTGGAGGCATTTTCACTAAGTGTATCAGACCTTGAAGATGTAACGAGCTTGTTTTCAAGATTCCTAAGGAGCCATAGAGTGCAAGGAGCAATAAGATACGAGTCTCCTTATTGGAGGCTACGAGCGGCAATGCAGATTCAAGTGGCTTGGAGATACAGAAGGAGACGGATACAGAGATTGCACTCTGCTCAGAGTAGATACAGCCTTTAGATTATATCCTATATTCTTGATGATTATATAAAGCTTGGTGGGTGTCATATAACTAGATAGCTGCAAACTTGAATTCATTTTGTTATTGCAAGTACATGAAAATTTAATGATACAGAAGTAGACGACTTGAGAGTTTACACACTAGTCAATCCACTTCTAACGCCGTTAGACTAACGGTTAGATTGGTTTATATTTTTCAGTCATGATGATAAATTGATTTGAAAATCTGGTGATAAATTTTTTTGTGGTTAAATAGTTGTAAATATATTAGTGATATGAAAATTTGGGTAAGTTGGTTCAATCATGTATACATATATATCATGGTTTTACTATCAAAATCACAAATAGATATGTACAAAATGCAAAATGAAATGAATGATTCACTAATTGTCATACATTTCTAGAATCATGTTATTTATTAAAAAAAATCTGACTGAAAACATTTTCATTAATAACTAATATAAATATGAATAACAAAGAGTTATTAGAATAAATATGAAATTTTATCGGATGAATATATATTCTTAAGGTTAAAATATTATACCCGTGAAATATGAATCTAATACTAGAAAGATAAAGTTGGAGAGAGAGAGTTTATTAATAAAAGTAGAGAAGATTTTTGATGTTGGGTGATCTACAAAACGATCGAAACAATCATATATATAGAAAATAAAAAGTAAAGGTTATTGTGCGTGCGTAGTGATAGTAGGCTCCACATAAATTATTTTCACACACATAAACGAGGTCGAAGCCATTATTCTTGACTTTCATAACACTCTCCCTTGGAGACCAATGTCACTTATTGTGTTACGTTCTGGTTGCCTCGTTAAAAACCTTTCTAGGAAAATCCAGTGGGAGAAACCATAGTTAGGTAAAAAGAGTACAACCACATAGACTCCCCCTCGAAAGATGAAGTATTGACGTTATAAACCTCGTTGATGACGCATTCCAATATTGTGAACATGCTTCATGAAAGTCGAGGTAGGTAGTGATTTAGTGAAGAGATTTGTGGCATTGTTGCATGAATGAACATACTTCACTTCAATCTCTTTGTTCTTATGGAGTTATTGGGTGTATGAAAAGAACTTTTGAGGAATATGTTTGGTTCTATCGGTTTTGATATATCCTTCCTTCGTCTGTGTAACACATGCAACATTGTCTTCATATAAGATTGTTGGCTCTGTGTTATTAGAGATTCTGCTACTTGAACGAATGTGTTGGCTGATTGATCTTAACCACACACATTCTTTACTTGCTTCATGAAGCGCGATTATCTCAGCATGATTAGAGGAAGTAGCCACAAGTGTTTGTTTCTGAGAACGCCATGATATAGCAGTACCTCCGATCATGAATACATATCCGGTTTGTGATCGAGCTTTATGTGGATCTGACAAATATCCTGCATCTGCAAAACCAATCATTTGACCATTTGCATTTTTTATTATAAAATAATCTCAAATCAGTAGTCTTGTGATATTACTCGGTTTTAATGCCTTATAGTGGGTATTTATACTTGCTATTTGGCATTATCCGAGTGTTTTCCCTGTGGTTTTGGTATGTTTTCAGGAATTCTAGCTTTTGAGACATTCTAGATCAAAAATGATAGATTTCAGGAGATTTCATGAGCTAAATGGACAAGATGAAGATGGAGGGATCGATCCACATGAAGAATGATCGATCGAGTCATCTATGTGGAAAGAGATCGGTCGATCCAAGCATGGATCGATCGATCCGAATATTCTAGAGCTTTACGTCAAGACAGATCGATCGATCTCCAAGAAAAACAGATCGATCGATCCCTGATTAGATCGATCGATCCCAGTGGCCGAGAAGGAATTGAAGATTTGACAAATTACGATATTACCCTCAAGACTTATCAATTTTTCCTTATTTTCATTGGGTTTTTAGGCTATAAAAGCCTTAGGTTTTAGTTTTAGACACACACTACTTTTATTTTAGATTTGAGAGCTTTTACAGTGAGACGAATCCCAACCCTGTATTTGGGGAAAAATTCTGAACTCTGCCTTTTATTATATTGATTTTGTTTTTGAATATGTGTTCTTCTTTGATTATGCTTTGTGTTAACTTAGCTATGTTTGAGTAGTTCACTTGTTAGGTTTTAGGATATCCCAAGGAAACCAGGTTTGAATGTTAGGATTTAACATAAATGATTGAATTTGTTAGAATTTTAGTCTAGCCTTGTTCTTAATTCATGAATTAGAGTAGCTAACTAATTCGTTGATTTTAGATTAATAAACGCAAAGAGATTTGGTTTAGAGATCTGATATAATCTAGATGAGTAGATGTTCTTGCTAAGCGAGAGTGTTGTCTTGAATGTCTATGAACAATTGAATTTGAACTTAATGCTTGATTGAATTATTAGACATGCGAGAGTTTATTTCTGATAATTCGAACATAGGGCTTAATAATTCGAGAGGAGATTGATCTAGTTATGTCTTTCATGTTGAGAACTATATTCAATATTAAATCATGTATGTTAACCTGAGCTTCAAACTTGAATACATGTGGAGGTCCCTATTGCCTGACGCCTTAGTTATTTGATTTACATCCGTTTTAATTTATCGTTATTTCTTAGATATTAGTTGCAACCACTTATTCTATTTGTCTTAGCTAGAATCGATATTGAAGTGAAAGCCGCACTATATGGTTTATGTGGGATATTGACCCTATTCTATACTACTTATATATGTTCTTTGCAGTGTAGATTTAGGATAAAAACCTGAGCCTATCACCTTGTAAATAACGAGAGACATGTTTAATCCCATTCCAGTATATTTGAGTATGACACGAATTGAATTTTGCTAAAAGATTAATGGCAAATGATATACCAGGCATAGTGCAGTCTGCAAGATACATAAGAACTCATATTGCACTTATATATGTTACTTCAGGACCAACTCTCCTAATTCTCATCAGGTGGTCGGAAAGGATCATTTTCAATATTATGTGGTCTAACGACCATTGAAGTACTTAGAGGAGTTGTTTTATCCATGCCAAAGCGTTTTAACACTCTTTTTGTATATGTGAATTGATGCACAAATATACCCTTTTAGGAATGCTCAATTTGAAGGCCAAGACAATCCTTTTCCTGCCCGAGATCTTTCATCTCAAATTCTCCTTTTAAATGATCTGATGCCTTTTGGATTTCCTCTTGAGTTCCGATAATGATTAGATCATCAACATATACTGCGACAATTACAAAACTAGATGTTGCTTTCTTAATGAAACACATGGACATATAGGATTGTTTAGATATCCTTCTTTTGTTAAGTGTTCACTAAGATGATTGTACCACAAACGTCCAAATTGTTTTAACCCATATAATGATATTTGCAATTTTATTGCACATATCTTATTAGGTTTAGAACTTAATGCTTTTGACATTTTGAATCCATCAGAAATTCTCATATAGATATTAATATCTAGTGATTCGAACAAATATGTTGTAACAACGTCCATGAGACGCATTTCAAGATTTTTGTGAACAATTAGACTCATAAGGAATCTAAATGTAATAGCATCCATGACAGGTTAATATGTTTCTTCATAATCAATTCCAGGTCTTTGGGAAAAATGTTGGGCTACGAGACGAGCGTTGTATCTTATGATCTCGTTTTTCTCATTTCGGTTTCTTACGAAACCCCATTTGTATCCAACCGGTTTGACATTTTTAGGTGTGAGAAAAATAAGTCCGAGTACATTTCGTTTATTAAGCGAATCAAGCTTGACTTGTATTGCATCTTTTCATTAGATCCAGTCGTGTCTCTTTTGACATTCATATACATAATTTGATCTTCATTTTCCTCCTATATTTCCTTTGATAATAGATAAGAGAAGACATCATCAATATCATCCATTTCATTTATTTTCCATATCATTTTGTTATAGATGTAACTGATAGAAATTTCATGATTTTCTTTCGGTTCATTATGCTCTACATTTTCGGTAGGCTCATGATTTGTTTCCTCCAAAAAATTCTCTGTTATTTAGGGGAATATCAAGCCTTTCAACTTCCTTTTTTTTTCTAGGGTTTTAATCTTTAGAACCCATAGGTCTACCACACTTCAAACATATTCTAGATTCACGAGTATCTTCTGCTTTTCCATGCTCTTGTGGTACTTCAATATGAGCAGGAGCGTTTGCACCTGGAATATGTGATTTAGTTACCGTTTTGGTATTTACAAATACATTAGGTAGTTGATTAGCTATACTCTACAGATATATAATTTGTCTATCTTCTTGGTTAAATTGTTTTGTAGGAGAGTCTAGATGAAGTAGAGATAATGCGTTCCATTTTATCTATTTTCCTACTTCTTTGTTTTCTCCCCCTAGAACTGGGAATTTTTTTGTTAATTAAAATGACAATCAGCAAAACGAGTTGTAAATACATCACCAGTCACTGGTTCTAGGTATCTTATAACTGATGGAGAATCACAACCAACATATATATCCAATCTTCTTTATGATCCCATTTTTGTATGTTGTGGTGGTGCTATTGATGCTATAGGCACATATATTGCACGACCAAAGATTCTTAGATGAGAAACATTTGGTTCACGATCAAATGCTAGTTGCAATGGGTAATATTTATGATATGCACTTGGTCTTATCCGAATAAGTGCTTCAACATGAAAAACAACATGTCCGAAATAGATAATGGTAGTTTTGGTCTCATGATTAGTGTCCTTGTAATTAATTGCAGACGTTTAATTAATGATTCAGCTAAAACATTTGTGTATAAACATGAGCTACAAGATGTTCAACTTCAATCCTTGTTACCATGCAATAATCATTGAATGTTTGAGATGTGAATTCTCCAACGTTGTTTAATCTAACTCTCTTAATAGTATGATCATGGAACTGAGCTTTCAATTTAATTTCTGAGTTATAAATTTTGCAAACGCAATGTTTCGAGATGTTAATAGAAAAACGTGTGACCATCTGATGGTTCTGTCTATTAATACCATGAAATAATAGAATGATCCACATGGTGGATGTATTGGTCCACAAATATCGCTTTGAATTCTTTCAAAAAATTTTGGTGATTCTTTGTCAATTTTGGTTGGCGATGACCTTATAATTAATTTTCCAAGAGAACAAGCAGTACATGTCATTTACTTTCCTTGGTATATCTCATGGGTTTTTAACGAATGACCATGTGAGTTCTCTATGATGTTTCACATCATTGTGGTGCCTGGGTGACCGAACCGATCATGCCATAGAGTGAAATCTCCTGGATTTTTCTAGTCACAATGTGCAACTCTACCACATATATGTGTGATGCAAACCATAAGGAATCCTTGGTAAATTTTGTTGTCTTTGAATTTTAGTAGTTTTTAGAAGTCTTTTACTCTTAGTTTAGGATCATTTAGATGTGAATTTTTTGCATTTATAGGACTTTACTAGTAAATTTCCATTTTCAGGAAATTCTGCATTAGCACTTGCATTCATATGCATTTTGGAGATTTTTCAGGAATTTTCAGGAGTTTCCGGAACATTAAGGCAAACTTGGAAAAAGCTAAGGAAAATGCAACAAAGCGTTTTACATCGAGCCATCCAAGTTTATACATCGAGCCAAACGATCCCACATCGAGCCGCGGCAATTCCACCTCGAGCCAAGGCAATTCCACCTCGAGCCAAGGAAACACTTTGTTCGAGCCAAAGCAACACTTTGTTCGAGCCGCGGGCAACATTGTCATCGAGCCAACTTTCTTTCTCCTCGAGCCGGCAACAAATCTTATATCGAGCCATTCCATTTCTCATCGAGCCAACTACAAATCCAATCCAACCGCGGGCAACATTGTCATTGAGCCAACTTTCTTTCTCCTCGAGCCGGCAACAAATCTTACACCGAGCCATTCCATTTCTCATCGATCCAACTACAAATCCAATCCGACCGCGGGCAACATTTTGATCGAGCCACTCATCATCTCATCGAGCCACCTTCCAAAA
>OVBE01010401.1:0-15054 GCA_900406425.1 Iberis pinnata
AGATTTCTTTTAAGTTTTAAGTTAATCTACTGTTTTTCTTTTATTTCCTTGCTTAGCCTTAGATTTCTCTTTAGATTTTGCATCTTTATTTTCGTTTTAAGTTTTAAGCTTCTGTTTTAAGTTAGCATTTTCGTTTATGTTCTTCATTTCTGGGTTTGTGTTCTTGCTGTTCATCTTAGATCTTCATGTTTAAGTTAGTATTTTCATTTCTTGTTTCTTCTGCTTCTACTCCCATGATAGTGAGTAGTCACCAAGTTCCTGAGGATGGGGGTAGACAAAGGTTTATTGTCTGGGTTTGCTTAGGTACCTATGTTGTTTGTTGTTAGATCCCTTCTGGACCCTCTCAGCTTAATGCTGACTGCACTCTTACCCGATAGGGATGGAGGCCCGCCGTTAGGCCCNTTTGAGGTATGTTAGGTGCCTAGGTAGCCCATGATGGATCACCAAGTCAGTTACCCTTTGTCCTCAAGAATAACCTTACCCTTGATTACACGTTTTTACTTTTTTTGCATTTGCTCTGTTTTGCATCCAAAGTGTTTTTAGCATTTCTCTGTTTTATGTATTTTTACTTTCGTTGCACCTAGGACCCTTAGCACTCAAACCCCTTTTAATATCAGCTTGACTTTTAAGCATCCAACATATACTCACTGCTTAGTACTTTCCCATTATGGATTGATAAAAACCCGTCAATACTACAACGATGGGTTGATTGATAACCCAGGACCTCAAAATCTTATTATCAAGCTCACGATTCACTTCAATCACTGCAAGTTTGATGGGATTACAGTCCATAACTTCGATTGCATGTTTCTTGAGGTCAATGGCCAATCCAAGATGATGTCCACTCCTAATAAGAATGGCGCTATAGATCGTGTCAATGTTGGTGTACCAGTTAGGACGCTTTGAGATAGGAAGTGTTGAATTGCATGAAAACTGGAATTTTTTTTGTCAGTAGTGCGCAAAAAAGACGCTTATAGCCGCTTCATCTCACTAACCCAACTACTGGGGAGGAAATCGAACTTGCAATGTGGGAATTGATCATGTCTTTTCTGAACAAAACGGACCACGACATCGAGAACCTAGTGGTGAAGAAGGCAACAAAACGTTAACATAAAAATGAGTGGTGCGTATATCAAAAGAATATAGTGTGAGAGTGAAAAATGGAAGGTAACATAAAATTTGTGATACTTACGTTTGGTTGCCAGATCTCTGATGGGTTAAATAAGGTTATGAAGACTGTGTTTTCTATGCTAAAGGTTTGACTAAGTTCGTACAACCTGTAAGAACCATGTATAATTAAGCTAGAAGAAGCGTTAAAAGTTTAAGGTAGTGTGAAGTTATAATGGTAACCTGGAAATCTGGATAACGGAGCGAAAGTCGTTGCGCTCAGCTTTCGTAGGCGCCTAGAAAGCTGTGAACTCAGAAATTAGAGGAGATAGAGTGAATTCCTCGGTATCCACCTCCTCAACAGATGATAGGACTACTGGCTCTGGTGTGTTTGCAACATGACACTTTTTCTTTGGTGGTGAAACAATAGGAGGAGTGAACGTATCAAGCTTTGACCGGTTCCTTTTACTTCTTCGGACTACCGCTTCTTTTGGGGGTGGCTTTGTTTTAACCTGTCTCTTCCTCTTTGTAGGCGTAGTAGGATGTGGTTCATCAACCCGAGCCCTTTTTATTGTGGTCTTCGCTCGTTTTCTGGCCGCCTGCTGAATGTTCAATAATGTCTCAGAGTCATCTGTGTCTTCATCATCGTTAGACTGACCAACATTTTTCTCCTGAACGTATAACACATATATACGGTATAAGTAAATGGATAGGTGAAGTACATAAGTGCAGCAAACGTGATGAGAGTTCTATTAGGTTAGCTTTGGTGTCCGAGAGAATCCACTTTTGTAAATGTCTCGTACACCAAAATACCTTGGACGACGAAAGGAAACTGAGTTTATGAAACTTGTTTGTAAAGTCCATTAAAATATTGGCATCCTTTGTGCTCTCAACATATAAAAGGGGAAAACCCTAGTTTAGATGTTGGTGTAATCATCAATGATATTACATATTAAAAAAACACTTATTACACATTAAACAATACCTTGATTAAATCCTCTGCACTTACGTCAGCTAATGGCAATTGGTTTACATTATCTTGTATTTGATCCCCTAATATTGGAATCTTGTCATTACGATGCTGGGAAGAATTACCTGCTTTGGTTTGTTCTTGACCTTCATTTTGTGTTAAACTAAGAGCGAAGGACGGAGGTGGAATATTCAGAAAGGTTTCTGCAATATTTTCGGGAGGATTACTGGAACTTGGTCTTGTATCATGGTGACCAACCCCAAGAATCGGTGTTTGACCAACACCTGAAGGAGCACATAGGTCGTATACGAGTATGAGTAGGCTAAATATAGCAGTATATATTGCATAAGGTAAATGAGAGTAACTATTTTTCAATATCAGGTACAGTCGTAGCAATGTCTTCCGCAGAAGGACCTTGAGATAAATGGAGATCAAACGATGAAGCATCAATATCATTGAGGTTTTTCGAATAATGAACACTCTGGTGAGTGGTAAAAGGTTGGACACATGCTTCGTTGACCCCCATCTGACCATCTGAAAGGAACATGAAGGAGAGCATATTTATGAGTTGTTCTTCGTATACGAGATACAACTGGCAGAGGAATAGGATGAGTACAAATAGCATTTGATAAAAAGAGTTGTACCTGTTTCATCGATTTCCATGTTGGTGTGCTGGATATTTGGAAGAGGTGTTTGCAGAGGCGTCATCGAGGAAGTTGACGGAATCTTTTGCCATGGAGATGTTGAGTCCTTTTGAGGGACATATACTTCTTCCGTAGGAAAGGAAGAAGAAATACCACGCATTACTTTTGAAATTACTTCGTCTGCTTGCACCTCTACCAGGGTAGTCGTCCATAGGAGTTGTTTCATATGCCCTCATATCCAGACCTCTAGATTATGCAACCGTGAATAGGGTAAAATACAATGGAAGAAACCAGCTACGCTGGAAATAAAAGCTTTATGGTTAAGCAAAGGTATCCAAGAAACACATACCAGTGGATGAAGTATCAACTTTTGGGATTGTTTTGGACATACTTTCTTGTTGAATGATTTTCTGGATATATTTGTACAGCTTCCCAACAACAGCATCAAAATGGGTTACGAGAGTCTTTGCAACAACAGAGTCCATGTGTGTTATGAGACTCCTTGTATATCCTTCAAATGCAGGAAAATTTTGTTCCATAACCATAGAACTTATCTTACGAGTTAGTGCTTCTTTATCGAGCGTAGGGTTTCTGACCGAGGTACCACGTCTACGGGCGTCACTGTTGGGGGGGGGGGGGGGGGCGGCAAANCCTCGTTATCATCTCCTCGATGTTTCCACCCTCATATTGCTTCTTTTCTTCCTCATCCCCCTTTGTGTTCCTCAATAACATATGCGGTATGGAGACCACCAGTCCACAAATTAGCCTCAAAAGGGTGTTCATCACATATCAACTGGATGAGATAATCGACAGCAGGCTTGGTTAGCATCTAAATGGACTTCATCCACTAAATGAGGGGCAGCTTCACTAAGCAATGACAAAACTGGAACTTGTGTACTGATGAACAGATGAAAATGCAGAGGCAAAAAATTATGGTCAGTACTTGGATTTTGAATGGAATTATAGTAGTCTGAGTACCAATGAAATTGGTAAAGAGCTTATTTTAAATTTTAGATAACTTACTTCTCCAACCATGTTGAGCGACCTGTATGTTTTGTTGTTAAGGTGAAGGCTCATGGGACAAATGAAAGCAACAATCTCATCAATTCACGCATTGCGTTCGAGCATTGATTCAATGTCTGCATTATCTAGAATCGGAGAACAACTAGCAACATTGACAAGAAGCATGGCATGCGAGAATCCTTGAATAGCAGTAGTTGGTTGTGTAAAACTGAATGGGTCCTTTGACTTAGTGTTGTCAACATTCAATGAGAAAGACTCCCTTCCCCAAGGGTAGTTCATGTAGTCATCAAGGTTCATCAGGTGTTCAACTCTATCTTTTGTTATTGGTGTGTTGTTTGAGATAGGACATAGAATACCGTCAACGATGAAAAGAAGTGCTAACCTAAACCTTGTCTCAGGGTCTTTGTACTTCTTGTCTTGCACAAGTTTTTGATGAATCCAAGAAGTGGTAGGCCGTTTCTCTCCATCAAAAATTTTCTTCCAGATGCTTTGGAAACTATGATTTGATATACCCTTGGCTTTTTTCTCTTGCAGAAGTCTTTTTTTTCTTTGTAGCCTCAGTCTATGCCTTGCAATTTAATCCAGTTACAATAGCAAATTCCTTTAGAGCATACCTTATTGGTTTTCCAGCAAAAATCCACCATTGTTCATTTTGTTTTTTCGTCACCAATTGTCTTAACAATAGATAGTGAACAAATGTTAGGGAGAACTCGTGCTTCCCCATCTGCATTATGAAATTGAACTGAGAATTCATCAGCAACTCCAATTGTTCCTCATCCAAGGCTTGTTTTATGTTCTCGATGGCTCTCAAATTTAAATACTTATTAACCCTGACTTTCCCATCAGGTTCGTAGTTGAGTTCAAATAAACGTGAAGGTAGTTCATTGTCCGTGTTCTCAGCCATAGTTTATATGCGATAGCAACAAACAAGTAAATAAGATACTCCAACTATCACAATTGAATAGGCAATATACCAAATTTAATTTTGGTTTACGAAATACAATAATGAAACAAATGCGCAGGTGCTTAGAACACTGAGGATTTCGATGAATAGTGCATAATGTGGAATTGATGATCTAACCCTAATCTCTGTTAAAAATTCATAGTTTTTGTACGATTAATGAGGAAGACAAAACTTTGGGTCAAAATTAAATAGATTTGCACATATGGTAAAGTGCATCGAGAAATTTGTATAACAGTCACAGAAAAGTATCGCAAACATTTGAAAAGGGAAGAAGAAGATGAACAGTCCACCGAAGAATATGAAGCAAAAACTTTACTCTTTACAATCAATTAAACACGAAGAAAGACATGCAATGTGGATTGATTTTTGAAGTTGCATTTTTGTTATACGAACTACTGTTGCAATCGTGCATTCGAGAAGGGGAAGAAGACGATGAACAATATACCAAAAAAAAGGCAACAAGTTTCATCTTTACAATGAATTACACCGGAACAAAAGATATGCAAAGTGGATTGATTTTCAAAGATTAATTTGTGTTATATGAAGTACTCTTACAATCGTGCCTTAATCGAGAAACAACTTTTTCAATTTAAGGCTTTCAAACTAAATAAGACCGATTGAAAAGAAATTTCGAGGAAAAAAACAATGGCTGAAGGAATTTACCGTGATTTAACACGCAAATGCGTCTTCTTCCTTCTTCAGTTTTTCCTCTTCACTTCAATGTATCTTCAACGGTTTTAGAGTGTAATTTTTTTTTTTCTAATGGAGAGTAAATAGAAGTTAATAAGAGCAATGATGTATTTTGTCACTCGATTAAAGGATGTAGTTTGGAGAAATTGAAGAAGTTAATGACGGTTTCTTTGAAGAAGGTGAGAGAAACTAAGCGATTTTGTGAAAACAATTTGAAGTCGAAGTTCAAATGTTCTCTGCAAAAAGAAGGCCTAGGCAAATAGGGGACAATTGTTTTCAAGGGGTAATATTGAATATAAGTTATAATCTCGTGGGAGATAGAGTGTGACTCTACTAGTAGGTGATACTGACTTAATATTAGGATACTTCAATGATATCTTGTGTAATTTCCCTTAAAAAATCAATCCATTCTCTTCTTTATTTTTTTAGAAATTAAAAATAAAATTCATGTAGTATTAAAAATTAAAATTATTGATGAAAACCAAAAACTACCAATCAAGAATTGAAAAATCTAAAAACCTAAAACCAAGAATCAAAAACCAAAAACCAAAACTAAAAACTAAAAACAAAAACCAAAATTTACTAAACAATCATGGTCATATACTTACCTTATTATTAGCAAGTTGAAGGTAAGTCCGTATGATATGACACATCAACCAAATATGATTTGATGAACAAATAAAAAAAATAATGAAATGTAATGAATATATTTTCTTTGGATGTAGAGGAAGCGATATGTGTGATTTGCATTTATCAATATTTATAGACAAGTTTCATAAATTATTTTAATGGTTTTCTAATGAATAATATTTTTAAAATGTTGAGATGTATGCAATCCACTTGCTTTGTAATATTTATCTATTAGTAGTGGATAACCCATCTTTTTAGCTACAAGACAAAAGAATTATGGGCTATCTATTTCTTAGTGGATAATTTTTTTTTATGAATGGAGATGGAAGGAGGTCGACCCATGATGGCACAAAATCCAATCCATCCCTCCATTCAGTGCCATTGTAGAAACATGGGGCGGGCGAACCACCTCTACCGGAAAAGCCAAACTCCAAAAAGAATGACTTTAAGTCAAACTCCACAAAGCTTAGGGGTGTTATTCAATCTCTGATTTTAAATCAACTCCTTTAGATTTAAAATCATCAAAATTTAAAAGTCTACAAGATTCATTTGCAGAGATTTTTAAATATATGTAGGACTCAGTTGGAAAGATTTTAGAAATCTCTGCAGTTTACCTTGGATTTGAATTCCATATATTTGTTAATAGAACTCCACCACAAATCATTTAAAATCCATTAAAATATAAAAATTTTAGAAATCTTTTGTGGTTTGAATATCACTTTTGTTTTAAAATCCTTCATCGAATAACATTAGATTTCAAACTCTATTAATGAATGGATTTCAAATACTATAACCAATAACATTAAATTTCAAAATAAAATTTCAAATCAACTATTCAATAACACTAGATTATAAATCAAATGGAGTTATTTAAAATTCATTGTTGAATAACATCCCCTATATTTTAGATGAGTTTTTTTTAATTAATCGATATTAGTATGTCTAAGGTTTGGGATAGTTTTCAAGTTTGTGAAACCCAATATTTTAATTGGGCCGATTTTAGATCCACAAGCGCATAAAAAAAAGTCAACAAAGTGGTCGAATGTTCACAAAAACTCACAAAACATTTATATATACGATGTCGTTTTACGGTTTTAACTACCATAAAGCCACTAGCAAACAGGATTGTGACACCTGGACGTCACATAATCAGTCCTTTCTCCTTCTCATGTGTATTTTTCTTTCTTTTTCAGAAAACAAAAATAAAATTCTAAATTTAGCTCGCTTTCTCTCTAATCCGCTCCACGTCGCTTCGCCACCGCCGCCCGCCACCGCTGCCCGCCACCGTCCGCCGTCATTTTTAGCTTTCCCGACTGGCGGTTTCACTTCGAGCTCATTTTCTTGTTTAAGGTTCGATATCTTTCTGTTTTTATCTTCAGAAACCGTTATAGAAATGCTGTATAGCATTTAAGGTATATGAATATTTTGTTTTCTCTCAAAAAGAGCAACTAATTCCTTGATTTGGAAGATTGCATATTGCTTAGCATCTTGGTTTCATGGGTACAGATGTAAGATGTAGGTTTTCTCAGTGAGTTTGAATTTATTTTTGGTGAAGAGTAAGCCATTAAATTCGTTTATGTTATAAAATTAATTGTCCTTTATACTTTTGCTGGAGTGGTTAATCTCAGTTATATATGTTATCTCTTCTTTGACTAGTTTTGGTGGATGGAGTTGCTGCATATTTCTCTGACCTCAATTCTTATAGACCTGGAGAATTTTCTACTTGGGATATTTTTTCTGGCTGGCCAGTTTTTGTTCTGAAGAGCTTCAGAAACTAGTAGGGTGCAATAGTACTTTAATTTAAGCAGTACTCTAGATCAGCAAATCTATCATCAATGTCAGAGAGTGATTTGGCCGTCATGAAACCAGAGGTAAAACATTTCACCTTTTGCTGTTACTTATACGATCTTAGTGTAGCTATGTTTGTTAGCTTTCTCAGTTGTAGTGGAAGAGGATCAATATTCATATGCTTTAACTTGCATTGTTTCAGGTTGTTATGATTATAGGGTTGTTAGATATTGCCACAATTCTATTAGTATATTTAGTTTTTGACAAATAAGTTCAGTATCCCATGGAGCTTTTGATACATGGATGTTGTTAACCTTATTTTCGTCTTATGAATACATGTGACCTTGTTGTTAACAGTTTTAATAGTCATATTGATTTATATAGATGAGTAAATGCATTTTGCACCTTGCACCTTGCTTAAACCTAAGTTGCTTTTGGTTTGACATGGATCCAGACAATAAAGTCCTACATCTGGCTTCAAACTTCTGATGGTTCGGTTCAGCAAGTGGAACAAGAGGTTGCAATGTTCTGTCCCATGATATGTCAAGAGGTTGTACAGAAGGGGGTTGGATCTTCTAAGAATCATGCAATTTCGCTTCCACAGCGAGTTAACCCTGATACGTTCAGCTTAATTCTTGATTACTGCAGATTTCATCAAATGCCTGGACGTTCGGATAAGGTTTGCATGACTCCTTATATTTAGAATATACACTCCGTGTCCATATTCCATATGGCTTCGTTCAACGCATCTGTTTATCCAATCTTTAGGAACGAAAGACTTATGATGAAAAATTCATCCGAATGGATACAAAAAGGCTCTGTGAGCTGACCTCAGCCGCTGACAGTTTACAGCTGAAGCCTTTGGTTGATCTTACTTGTCGCACACTTGCACGAATAATCGAAGGAAAATCCCCTGAGGAGATACGAGATATATTTCATTTGCCTGATGACCTTACTGAGGTACATTATTGCTGCTGAAGATCACTTCTTTAGAGTTTGTTTCTTCTCCATCTGATTCTCTTTTTAACCGATCTTTCATTATTTATCTAGGAGGAGAAATTAGAGCCTCTAAAGAATTTGATGGATGATCCACGGATTCGTTTGCTGAATAGATTGTACGCAAAGAAAAGAAAGGAGCTGAAAGAAAGAGAGAGATTGAAGGTCTGTTTATCAGCTTCTATTTAACTATATTGTAATTGTAGCTTTATGAATGAAATTGAGGGTAATTTGGTATGTAAGATTGAACTATTTCACTAGCTTTGGGGTTTTCCATGTCTTAGAACGCTGAGGTTGAAGAACATGTGGACGAACGTTCCGTGGATGACCTGTTGACATTTATTAACGGCAGAGGTACTTTCTTTGATCTCACACTTTTTTTTTCTCTCTAAATTTATAATATCCATTTGTTTTGCGCTGTTTCCTTTTTAGCTGTTCTGAGTTATCTAGATAACATTGTACCATCACAATTTAGTTTTTATATTAGAACTTTTTGTGTTGATTCAATGATGTATACTTTTGTTGATTGACTATCTTCTTTTTGCTCACTGCCCAAGATCAAATACTCGTTGTCTGGTGCTGCTGTCTCTTTGAGCTGCATTGCATATAATATCATTTTCATGCCAAGATACTTCTTCTATGTGCATGAATATTTAAAGAATGTTTGATGAATAACGCATGATTGCTCTTTGATGTGTCCTTGATTGAGATATTTGCTGTGTAAATTTATGTTTGTGTAGCCTCTTAGTCTTCTCCTTTCTCTATTCTACTTCCTTTTGAAGGCCTCATTGGAAGTAAGGAAAATTCTGTTTCACAGATCCCAAGGTGGCAAAGATGTCAAAGGGAAAAAAGAAGAACAAGAGGAAAGACCAAAAGATTACTCTTCCAAAAGAAAAAGGACCAAAAGACTTTTATGACAAGGTTCAGACTAGCTTCTCTGTGTTTGCTCCTGGTTTGGTTTTTATCAATTAGTGAATGCATTTCTTGTGCTTAGGAATCACATGACCTTCACTCCAAACAACAAGCAGTTGGAGAGACTGGGTCCAGCATGAGAGAGGTACCCAACTTACCCACTATGGAAGATGACATTTTTACGCGAAAGACCGGATCTGAAGATGGAGATATAGATGATGAAATTGATCCAGCCATGAGGGAAATGCTTGATAGGTAAGACTCTTGTTAATTTCAAGACTTCTGGCCAGAACAATGACGAGAAGCCTTCCTTCAAATTCTTGCACAAACAGTCTATTATCTGAATTTACATAGATTGTGCAGCCCTTTGATGAAATTAAAGTGAATATAATGTTGTTACAGAGAGGTAGAGGATTTTGCTAGAAGATTGAACTCCAATTGGGTTCGATCGGTAGGTCAAGAGAGAAGGTCTGTTCACTTCTCCATAAATAGCAACGGAGCTACAAGACAGCATACAGGTATATAATACCTCTATGGTGGTGTTATCGTAATGTTGAGCTGAGATGGAATTAGACCACCTTTATTCATATACTTCTTTCAGGTTTTTGGCATACTCTTAGATGACTGATAGAAGTATATATTGTTTGAATTTGAAGGTCAATCTCCATGACACAATTGAAGCTGAAAATGCCAATAGCATTAGCTGGAACAATTTTGGTTAAGATGTGAGAAAATAGAGACTTTGGTTTACCAGTGATGTGTGCTCTTATGTAACATTTTGTTTTCATTTTTCACACTCATGTTCTTTCTCATTGAACAACCGAAAGGTAAGATGCAGCTTTGATTTAATTTTAACTCTATAGTGGTCGATCTTTTTCTTTGTAAAACCACGTTCGAGTGTTTCACTTGGTAGGTCCTATTTAGAATCCAGTTTTATGTTAGTCTTTTTTGTTCAGTTTGTGTTATATAAACTCAAGAGAAGATAATGAAGACAAAGTTTTATTGTTCAACATTTCAACTCACAAACCACACAAGACTTTCACCCAAATGGTTTTTTTTCTTATACATAAAATGTCTATGATTGTGTATATACAACTATTCCAGTTAATCTGCAGTCTCTTTCTCTTCTGTAACACAGGAAGATATTCATATTGGTGAGTCACTCACAATGTTCATGGTTTTGGAGTGTGAGCTTCTGCCAAAGCTTTGTGGGGTTGATCAAGAAATTTATCATGTTCACTCCCAATCCATTCCACTGATGAAACAAGCACAGTACACAATTTCATCAACGACATAAATATAGAATCTGTAGGGTCTCTGTGTTTCTATTAACAATTGCAAAACATACCGGTAAAACTTGAGAAGATGAGTCATTCGGTTTCTCTTGAACTTCACTTATTGAGACCTCAGTAGACTCACAAGAGGTGATATCCATGGAGGATCTGTTTGATTCCCTCTCACTTTCAACTTGTAGATGTGGCAATACAAGCCGCTGAAACTCGGACAAAAGCGCAGAAATATCTCGTACTTCATCCATCCTAGCTTCCCTACATTGTTTCAAACAACAACACAACAATAAGCAGGTTTGCTTCTCTAGCTGTCTACAAAAGAATAAGAAGTCTCTGATTAAAACCTTGTATGGATAAGGTTTCCTTTGCAGGTGAAGTGTATTTGACAAGTCGCAGGTGCTTGTTGGCAGACAAAGTTTGCTTTCTTGGACTTAAGATCCTCCATTTTCCTGCAAAGAGTTAACAATACCACACTTTAAGATCCCAGAAGATGGTCAAGTCATAATCTTAATGGGCTAATGCGACTACATAGAATAGTGTTTATCTGAAGCTGCTCCCATCACAAGCTTCCTGATTCTATGCTGGTAAATTGTTTCCACAATCCCTTTCTCAATTGAGTCCATCGTGACAGTGACACACATCTTCTCCGCTTGGACCTAAACAGAAACCAACATTCTCTTTACAAATGGAAGAAATCAGAGAACAAGTGAGCACATTTTGTATTGTACTTACCCCTTTCTTCTGGCAAATACTAAGGTACTCCTGTAGAATCTTGTCTATTTTCTTCATTTCTTTTCCTCTATATGATTTCACTGATTCAGCATCTGCTGTTGAAGCTTCGAATTTGGTACCCACTTTACATCAAAAAAAGGATAACTTTTTCTTTTACAAGTCAATATCTTTAAAGCTAGACTGATCTAACTATAGAGGTAAAATATACTCACAGACAGGAATCATTGAAGATGGTTGATGAATATGAAAGATGCAGATTTTGTTTCCTTGGGAATTTTCAATTGCCCACATGAGATTTGATATGTTCTTCCATACAGTTCTTCCAACTGCAACGTAGATTTTCTCTTCTAGTAACGTGGAAGTGACTGTTTCGTCCATAGCTTGAGAACAGTTGATTTTCTTGGGACAATGGTGAGTAAAAATTATGAAAGGATGTCAAAAGAGAATTGTCTGATGCATCGGCATTTTCTTGTTTGATTCGACAAGAAAAGTTCCAGTAGCTGCAAATCTTACGACTCTGTGTTGCAATGTTCCTTCGAATATTCGACCAATCTTATATAATATGGTAATAAAGACTTGATCAATGTTTCCGCAAGAATATGGGAATATACAGAAGTAAAGATGTACAATGTTAGAAAATGGGATATAGTAATGTTATTCGACATGGTATCTTTCTTTTTAAATTAGTTTATGAGCTTTTTCAACGTAATAAAATATACTGAGAGTTTGTATTATATATATTATAATTATTGTATAGAGCTAGCGTAGATAAAAACGAAGAAAAGGCCTTTCATTTTGCGTAGGGGCTGGGCACAATTATCCGGAACCAATAACCAAACCGAACCAAAAAATTAGATTCGGTTCAGATAGATCCCTTTAAATTACAATAATTTTTCTTACTAAGAACCATAGATATTGATTCGGAATAGGATTGGTCATGAAATTTTGGGGGTTTGAAACAAAATTAAAAAGATCAGAACCAATATCTTATTTATTTGTTTTTTTGGACCATAACTTTTATTTAAAACATACCTATATATAGAATATTTAAATTTTGGGGCTTGTAAAATATGAAGATGGATTTATAAAATATGGAAGTTATAGGCCAATGTTTCATCCAGTTTTACTCAGGGCCGACCATGGTTCGGATCGAACCGAACCGATAGAAATCGAAAAATGTTTTATATCAAGAACCATGAATATATTCCCCTCTTACCAATTTTTGGATATCTTATGTTATTTTGTGTATTTTTTTTTCCAGGTAGTTTTGGTCCTTCGGGGTATTTTTAGTTTAAGAGATTTTGGGTATTTTCAGTTCTTTTGGTTCTTTCGTATGCTTTTGGTTTTTAGAGTATTTTCGATTTCAAATATTTTGAATGTTTTTGGTTATTACAATTTTTTGAATAAAATATATGAACAAAACCAAAACCATTAAGATTGGTTTTCATATTGTTTCAAAGTTTTAGATTCAAACCGAACTGAACCGACTAAGAACCGAACTAATTTTCTAATGGTTTTTATATAAATTTTATATTGAAGGAATTGAAAGAATAAGAACAAAAAAAACCAATCCAAACCGAACCGAACGCTTCTAAATTTGCATTTAGCAAAGAGGGAAAAACATACGACTAGTGGGGCTTAAAGAAAGCCATTAAGTAATTTTAAATTATTTGGAATAGGTAGCAAATTCATATAAATCTTCAAAGACATAAAAAAGACACAAAGTAACACATGAATTAAACAATAAGACTAGAGAAACCCAAAAACACCAAATCATCAAGACGCTCATTAGTCGGACTATTCCCACCATGAACCAACAAACCTACCTGACCATCTTTACTCGCACCAGCAAACGCACACCATCCACGTCGGCTCGGTTTCTCCTCCTCCTCAGTTCCAACCACAATCTTCTCCCACACTAATGTCTCTGTATCAAACTTATAAACATCTCCTGACATTTTACCAGCTCCCATATGCATAAGCTCATGTGGCTCTTCCTCTCCACCATATATCACAATGTATTTCCCATAAGAAACCGCCGGAAACACACTTCTCGCCGGAGGTACATCCCCGGTGGTTTCCACGGCTGTCCATTGGCTAGTACTCAAATCAAAACAGTGAATATCACCTAATTCATTACCATCAAATCCAAACAAAACCCAAATTTTCTCATTCACAATCACAAGTCCTGGTGCTCCTCTTCCTTTACAAGCTTCACCAGCCGCCGGATACTCAACCCATTTCCGATCAATTACATCGTAAGCGTGAAGTGTATTCACACGTCCTTTGGCCGTAACACCACCAAAGATGTAAACTTTCCGATCATCAGCCGTACAAGAGTGATAGCTACGACCAGGAAGTCCTTCCTCCACCGGAGATAACAGTTTCCACTCGTTGGTCAGAGTTTCGTATGAATACAAACCGTTGTATCTCCGAGATTCGTCTCGGCCACCGTAAACGTAGATTGTTGAACCGATTGTGACCATTGAGACTCCGAAACAGGGGAAAGGAGCATCTCCGGTTGCAGGAGCTTTGGACCATTGTTGTGTCTCGAGATCGAAAATGTAAAGATTGTTGTCAATTGGAATCGTCGGCTTAAGCTCTCCACCAAAACAGTAAACTTTGTTTCCAACGACGGCGATGGCGTGTGAGCTTCTTGGCCCTGGACCTACTCCGTTTTGTCTCACCTGATTAACAAAATCAAAATCAAAATTGTTTATTAGTTCTTTTGATTATACAATTGTATTTGAGGATCAAAGATGTAATTTTTATGAAAAAGGTATGAATTTTACCATAACCCATTTGTTCTCCATCACAGAACCCATTTTTGATTTTTATTTTATGATGAAGAAAATGTTTTTTTTTTTTTTTTTTTGGAATGAAATTAGTGTGATNTGTGATGTTATCTGATATTTATAGAAAAACGAGGTGATTCATAGGACCACAAATGTAATTAAAATCAAAATTAAATTGAAATTTGTTAGGAAACGTGTTCCACTTTTACAAACAAAAGGATGATACATTTCCATCTATAAAACCATTTTTTTTTGCCAATATCTATAATTTCCATCTACAATTTTGTTTACTTTCAAAGATATAGAAACACATTTCAAATTTTAGAGTTAGTAAACTTTAGAGATATTTTATGGTTGACTTAAGAATTATGTTACCATTGCTATATAAAACTACCATAAGGTTCGGATTATCATTCTTTTTTGTCAACACTTTACTATTATTCAAATTATGTTTTATCTGAAAGTCTAGTAATATTTACATGTATTAACTTTTACTATATTAGTGAATATATAT
>OVBE01010402.1:0-15051 GCA_900406425.1 Iberis pinnata
AAAAAAAAAAAAAAAAAAAAAAACAATTTACGATTTCTACGTTAGTCTGTTTTAGTTTCTTTCCTAGATTAGCAATTAAGTCCATATTTCTGATTTTATATAAATTTTCGCTAAAAAACAAAGCCTCCACGTGTACTCTCATCCTCATTTACTACATTTATGTGTCTTTCTTTATATTTTAGTTTTCATAAACTTATAGTAAAACTTTCATTTTCATTTTCTTTTTTGAATCACAATAAGTTGATTTATAGCTCAAACCCTATAATAAGAAAACTTACATTTTTTATGTGAGTAGTTAGATTCGTTCCACGTTTCTAATTTGACAAAACGGAAAAATAGGCGTGACAACCAATAGATCACTTGTTTCTTAAAATTATAAAAAACTATATGATACTGATATTGTGCATGATATAAGTTTATTAAATTATATATACGCTAATTTTTTTATATAGTTTATATCTATATCTTAATAAAATTTAACTTTAAATTCTAAATTAACTAAACTTATTAGTGATTTCAAATTTAACTTATTTTATTTTGATATTAAATATTTAAATTTAAACTTATTATCAAGTTAAAATAGTTATATTAGTCAAGTTTGGCATATTATTTTCAGTTAAAAATTATCTCACTATTTTATTAAAAAAATATATATATATATATATTACAAACTGTAAATTGTATATTATTTTTATATTCTATATTAACCGATGTTCATAAAATATACAATGCCATAGTATATTTGAGCCTAGTTTTATTTTTATTTTTTTGTCGACAACTGATTGTATTAGATTAGAGGAACAAACCCCTAAAAGATACAACAACTCCCACTAAGGGAAAGTTACATACCCATATTGGGTAACGCTCTCATACGAGAGGAAATCACAAACCCCTAAAAGGAGTAGAACAAATCTCAAAAGGGAAGACTTCAACTAGGAAGAGATATTTTCCTAGATTGAATTAAACCCCTTAAATCCCAAGAAATCGGTATACTACCGATACAGGATATGAAAACAGGAGGTGTATCCCTATGGACTTGCACTCTCCTCACTAAAACAAACAGATTGACGACTAAGAGAAAACACTTAACATAATTATAATAATTAGAACTAAACCTAATGGGCTTAACCAAAAAAAAAAAAAATACAATGGACTTGTCAAAACCCTTATTTAGGCCCAAATAAAAAAGGGCCCACCAACCACATCAACCGCTTGTCTCCGCCGCTCAGCAACCCTTCACCGGAAAAAGTGTCTGGATACTGAACCGGCCACCAGATCCACTCATCGCCACCACCTCGAACCCAGTTGAAACCGTTAAGCTGCTTCACTATGACCCAAAAGCTAAATCGCCAGAGAATGATTGCCATACCATAGATCTGGTACATGCAAGCAACCATGAAACCAAATCGGCTACCATAGAGCAAACGGGACCACCAATCCGAAAATCGATATGAAGAAGGCGACGTCTTCAAACCCGATCTACTCGCCATCAAAGTAAGATGACAACTAGATCTAATACAAACGAGCTCCCCCAAATCGGTTATATCAACAACCACCACAAGGGAGAAGGTCACCCTAGCGTTGCTTGCAGAAGGAAATGATGAACCCAAGAAGCTGCCGGCACATGCAAGACTCAAAGGTGAAGAGACAGTAGAAAAGATAGAAGAAGAAAGGAGAAGATATGAAACAGGTGGAGAACAACGCCGATAAGATATAAAAAAGAGATAAAAGAAAATTCGGCGCCGGCCTAAGGCCGGTTGTCGGCGACAAAATAAGCGGCGGTTGTGAGGAAGCTTTCAGAGACAATTAGGTTAGAGAGAGACTAGAGAGAGGTTTTCACATATGTATATATTCGAGTCTAGTTAATGAAATTATACTATATAATATTTATATATATATATATAAATAATAAAGATCATTATAATTTAAATGAAAAGAGATAGTTAAGGAAACATAAGTCATGCGATATTTTTCTCCATGAAATTTGAACATTCACTATAAGAAAGTGTAGCTAAAAATGATCAGAGGAATTGACAAATTATCATCTGTCAGTAATTTCCGACGGAAACCGGATGGATATCGGTTCGTCAGTAAATTACTAAAAAATGTTTATCCATCAGTAAATCACTAACATATATACTGACAGATACATACTAACGAACGTTTTCGTCACATAGTCGTCAGTAAATTTTCCTGATACAAAGTAGATGTTTCATACCGTTGCAAATGGTTATATTCGAATTTACTAACGGACATATATGTCAGTAATCTGTCACAAATAACGCCTATATAACCATACCACTCTACCTTCATTCTCACACACTCGACATATATATCTTAACAAAATATATCTACTCTCACTACAAGAAAACACGTCTAAACTAACGAATAAAACTGTCACGAATCCGTCAGGAATCCTCGACATTCCTGACAGAAATCTGACGGATATTGTCTGTCAGTACTAGGTCGTTAATAATGAGTATCCCGTCAGGAATCTGTCATTATTCCTGACAGACTTCCTGACGGAATAATGACAGATTACCCCTCAATAAGTATTCCATCAGTATTCATTAGTATTCCGTCAGGAAGTCTGTCAGAAATACTGATGGACTCCTGATAGAATTTCTGATGGCATATTCCTGATGGATTATGTCCGTTAGTAAATTCTGTCAATAATTCAGACGGACTACTTACGGATCTTATATTTATTAATATTATTTATATTTATTAATTAATAATTAAAATATAATTAAAATTCTAAAAATATTCATAAAATCAAAATTTGCTAAATATTTACAAAAATAAAAATATTAAAAAGGTTCGATACAACCAATAAAAGTTTAAACGAAACCTAAACTACTCTGGTGGTGGTGTCGGTACCGCTGAGCCATATGAGTCATGAACGCGTCCATCTGAGCCTTCATTTGGGCTTCCATCCGAGCCTGCATCTGATCTTGTTGGGCTTTGAGCTGGGCTTTGAGGCGAGCTTCGATTAGCTTCTTGCTCCTTTTGTGTGGCCTTCATCTCAACTATCTCCTGTTTCATGGCCTCCAAATCTGCGTACTTCCGCCTCATCTCCTCGTCTCGATATGGATCCCTCGATCGAGAGGATCATAGGAAACAGTAGAAGGCCATGGCCCCGAGCCCTAACATATGCCCTTTATGTTCCTTCGTAGCCTGCAAGAAACAGAAAACAAATTATTGTGTTAAGATATTGTTGATATGAGATATTTTAAAATGTAATTAAGATATTACATACCTGAGACACAATCTCATATCAGGTATCCAGCGGGAGGTCGCCACCATCAATAGACTCCTGAGATGCCGGCTCTTCTATCAGCTTCTATGTCATCTCCACAACATCTCGAACAAGCGGATCTTGTACCTGGCCCGTCTTCTTGTTCGTATGGATGTCCTCCATAAGCTCGATGGGCGTTAGTGGATGGCCAGTCTCACACTCTTGTTTTAAAATGATAATCAAAATTAGATTCAATTTCAATTATTAAGTTTGGCATATTTAAAAGGTTTTCATACCATCTCAGCGGCTCGAGTGACCGCACTCTTGGAACCGATGCTGGTAGTTGAGATCCCCTACCATCTCGTGGACTATACCGGTTCTTCTTGTTGGTATTTGACCTCTGCTTGGTCTTCTGTTCCTCCTAATATTTGACGAAGCCCTCCAAGACTTCATCAGGAATCCCCATGTGCTTCATCGTCTTCGTGTACCATGTATGCTTCCATGCAAATACGTGGTTAGTGTAAGTTTGGGACACCTTAGCCATGAACTCCGTCTTGACTTCGGAGGCGATCGAGGGGTTATTGGGGTGATGACTCTAAATTTTCATGGATTTTACATATCAATTAGCATCAATTTTGAGGTCTAAAAGCGTGCATACATCATATTGATGGTTGATTTCATTAAGTTTAGGATTTTTAGGACTTTTGCATTAGAATTTGAATATGCACGCATTTTGGAGGTTTTTCAGGACTTTCAGGAGTTTTTGGGAAAGATTTGCGAAATTTCAGAAAAGCAGCACTTAAAGTTGAATGGAGCAGCACTCAGCATGGCACGGAATGGACTGGATTTACCTTAGAACCAAGGCAGGATCGATCCCAACGCTATGCAGGATCGATCTCAGGCACTTCAGCATCGAAGCAGGATCGATCCCAGCTCAACACTCTCAGGATCAATCCCAACACTCACTAGATCGATCCCGACACTTCCAAGATCGATCCTGCAGCCACTTCAGATTGATCTCAGCCTTTACGTGGATCATTCCCCCTCTCTCTCTTTCAACATTTTTGGTGAAGTCTCGAACAAAGCTAAGGAAGTGCACGAAGTTAAAGCAGGACTAAGAAGAGAACAGATGAGATTGATCCCACTTAGTTTTGGATTGATCTCGAGCACTCAATGCCAAGATCGATCCCAACCTGAAACGCACTTTGGACGCATCTCAGCTGGATCGATCCCATGCAAGCATCTTCAGTCCGGATCGATTGTGCACTCACCAACTCAAAGGAAAACATGCTCCATCCGGACCAACTCAAATCCGAATAACACATGAACCAAGGCCCAAGATCCAAGACAATGATTGGCATTTTTTCTTTAGTGCGAATTAGGGCTTTTCTCTGAACACTATAAAAGCCCTAATTCGCCTCCATTTGCACAAGCTTTAATTTTTCTTTCCTTTTTAGGTTTTTTCTTAGGTTTTCATTTCTTAGTTTTGTTTTCGATGTTCTTGGTGTAAGAACCAGATTTCTTTCAAGTCTTTAGTTAATCTTCTGTTTTTCTTTAGTTTTCTTGCTTAGCTTTACCTTGTTGCATATCTAGTTCTTGTTGATCTTTGTTTTAAGTTTCAATCTCTTTCTTAGCTTACTGTTTCATTGTTGTTCTTCATTTCTGGGTTTGTGTTCTTCCTGTTCTTCTTAGATCTGCATGTTTAGGTTTAAAGTTATGTTTGTTGTTTCATCTGCTTCTACTCCCATGAGTAGTGAGTAGTCATCCAAGTTCCTGAGGATGGGGGTAGATTAGGGTTGATGTTCTGGCTTTGCTTAGATACCTAAGTTGTTTGTTCTTAGATCCTTTATGTTCCTCCTCAGCTTAATGCTGATTGTACTCCTACCCGGAAGGGACAGAGACCCGCTGTTAGGCCCTACAACACCGGAAGGTGAGTTATTGGAGGTGACCAGACCGAGGGGGTTTCAGAGGTTCATTTCCCATTCTCTGTGAATAGATGTGGGAAACGAGTTAGCTAGAGTAGTAGAGGTTAATGCCTGCTAGGTAGTCACCGTCTATGACGACAGTTGAGTCTGTGATTACTTTGCTTGAGATTGGTTGCCAAGGAATTGGAATTGATTGTATGTAGAGCTACTGTCTAGGGGTCAGCTCATTGTTTGAGGTATGTTAGGTATTTAGGTAGCCCATGATGGATTTCCAAGTTAGTTACCGTTTGTCCTCAGGAACGACTTTACATTGATTGCAATTTTACCCTTCCTTACTTTTACTCTGTTTTGTATCTAAAGTGTTTTAAGCCTCTCTCTGTTTTATGCTTTTTTTTTACATTCATTTCACTTAGGACCTTTTAGCAATCAAACCCCTTTTAACATCTAGCTTGACTTTAAAGCATCCAATACATCCACATTGATTAGTACACTCCCATTATGGATTGAAAAACCCATTTACACTACAACGATGGGTTGATTGATAACCCATGACCTCAAAATCCTATTATCATGGGGTCAAAAATGGTCACGACAAAATTAATTCCTCATCAAGTCGCTACAATCTCAATCAACGGAACATGTTTACTAAAGAAATACATTTTGGAGGACATGTACAATAATCGTCGTACAATTAGACAACCACCTATGTACTCTTTTGTCTTTAGCCGAGAAGGTGTTGTCTCACCGGGTTTTCCTTTCGCTAAGATTTTAATGAGGCAAGATGGTTCACTTACGACCAATGTTCGTGGAAATTTAAAGACCACGGCAGATACGTTTCGGAGCAAAGACAAGCAAGTTAAGACTTTATGATAAACATTTCGGGACATACAAAAACACGGATGCTAAATGCACGATCAGCCTGCCAGTTGGCAAGCTGAATGTCACAAATTCAGCTCGCCAAATGGCGAGATAAATGTTACAAATTTAGTTCGCCAGTTGGTCAGCTAAATGTCACAAATTCAGCTCGCCAACTGACGAGCTAAATCTCGTAAATTTAGCTTGCCAGTTGGCGAGCTGAATCTCACAAATTCATCTCATCAGTGGGCGAGTTGATTTCGTCTCGAACCTCTCGTCTCTTGTTTCGTATCATTCCGAGGTTCCGTTAAGATTTGGTGACTAAAATCGTAAAACTTAATTTTTTCCGTATAAATGTCAAGGTAATCGTGTAAATGACAAACACCACGGTTATACGGTTATTCTTTACGGCTCGCGAGAGTATCATAAAATCCTTCGTATAAGTTTTAATCGTATAAAGCGGTAACAACTAATTTATCAAAAAGTCTGCAACGCATCATCGTACGAAAGACCAATTTTCTGATAGAAATCTTAAAATCGCCTAAACCGCATAACGGCTCAATGAGACCTAAAACACGGTAAACGCCCCACTTGTAATTTAAAGTGAGAATTCAACCCAAGTACGATGACGGTCACAGCTTGTTCCGCAAGTCATAAAGAAATGGAAGGAATGCAGAAAATGAATGTTTCCAGAGAAGAAAAGAAAGATGTTCGCAGAAAGATCGGAGACAGGAAAGGAATGCGGACCAACCTTGGATCCTATATAAGAGAGATGAGGAGAAAGAGACGAGACATCCAATTCTCAGCACCAAAAGACTTAGATTTATAGGGTTATTTTTCTGAATTAATTAGCGAGTTGCTACTCAACTAGGATAACTAGTCTTAGGTTCTCGTACTGCGGAACTTTCCGATAGCTCACATAGCCAAGGCTTACCATCTGTTGTGAAACGCTCTTAAGATTCAGAATAAGAAACCCATTTTTTATCTTTCGAATTTTCTATTTCATACTTCTGTTATTATTCATCGTGTTCTGATCTCAAATCGTATGACTCACAAAATCCAGGATCTTTGAAAAGTTAGAGTTCTCTCTAATTTTCCGTAACTAACGGAAATCAGACAGTGCGAATCTCGATTCCCATAGTTTGGCGCTAGAAGATGGGTGCAAGAGATTTCTTTTACGTCAAACCACAAGTACAGGCATGACTACTGAAATTCAAAACAACCAACCAGCTCGTGACGGTCTTCCGCCACACGAAAACGTTGAGTAGATTCCGCCAACGAATGTTACCGTAGTCAACGCAAATACAAGCACTGTAGCGTTCGAGAAGATTAAAAAGATGTTCTAAACTCTAAAAAAGAAGTCGGAAGAACAAGATAAGCTAACAAGCTCTCTCGCAAAACATGTGGAAACCTTAATGATATATCGACTTTTTAATAAATTTTAGCTCTTGTTTCACCTTCATTTTAGGTAGTATATTCACTAGCATTAGGAACATATAGGGTGAATTTGCATATCATTTCATATTTCAGGTGTTGAAGGTGAATGAAATCAAAAGAAAGATCAATTGGATGCAAAAGAGCCAAAAAGGGGACTTAATATGGGTCAAAACAACAAGCCTTAAAGATCAAGCAATTTGGAGATATTACAATGGAAATTTAATCATGGCATCTTGAAGAATCTTGTAGCCATGCATTCAAACTTTCCAAAAAACCAAAGATCACCCTAAACTCCCCAGGGAGTTGCAAGATATGAGCCGGCAAAGTTGTGATCCACTAGATTCGAAGCTACAAACTATTCACCCCAAAGATGCATCTTTTACACCATTGTTCACTGCGAATTAGGAGAAGACTTCTTCACAAAAGTTGTAGAAAATTGAATCAGATTTCCAAAGAGATATTGCATGCTATCATATCTTCAAAGATGAGAGATTTATGAATCCTGTACTGAAGGTGTATCAAGCAGCATTTGAAGCAGAAGCTGAAGAGGAGTATAGCGGGGAGTGGTAGCGGTTTATCCAAACCGCTACAGACCATAAAAATGTCCAGGGAGCTATAGCGGGGAGTGGTAGCGGTTTATCCAAACCGCTATCGGGTCAAATGAGCCAAAAAGTCAACATTTCACTCATTTTCCAAGTTTTTAACTCATTTTTCATTTGGGATTAACCCAATACTCTTATTAGAGGACTATATATATGTTTTAAACCTAATTTGTAAGAAAAATCTTAGAATATTGGAACTTTTATCAAACTTTAATCTTATCTTTGATTCATCTTTTAGTCACTCTTCTTTAGTTTCGCTCAAGTTTTTATTGTTTGTTCTCCAAGATCAAAGAGATCTCATTTGGAGATTTTTCTTTGATCTTGGAGGAACTTCATCTACATTTTTATATGCATTTTCCTTCTTCTTTATGTTCTTGCATTTTAGGACTTAGTGTTGGTTATTGGATCTAGGCTAGATAAGATTTGTATTGAGGTTGATTGATGATGATTTATGGTTGTTAGTGTTTGATCTTCATTCATTAGGTGATCTTAATGCTAGATATGACTTGATCACTCATTTCTAGATCTTAGGATGATTTGTGCCCGAAAGGTGTTCAATGAAATGCTGGAACCAACTTTTGAATGCTAAATGAGGCATAACTATAAAGATTTGTGTTAGTTCGTTTAGTGGTTGATCATGGATTAGAACTTAAGGCTTCTTGGTTGTGTAATTATCCAAGAGACTGTTTTAGTTGCATGATTAGGAAAGAGATTAATGTCAAGACCGTGGATTAGTCTAATTAAGGGAATCCTAGACCATTGATTAACATTGATTGATCATTTCATTGTTGGTTGATTATTAATCATATTTCTTGATAGTAAGATCCATGATCCAATGTTTTTATTTTATTTTATTTTCTTCATTGGTTCTTATTTGCTTGCATTTTGTTTCTTAGATTAATTACTCATACAACTTTATTGGCTCTAGATTAGTTTGATTTTCATATTTTTAGTGTTGCAACTTTAGTCCCCGTGGATTCGATTAAACCCTTATATCCTACAAACGATTAGTAAGGGGATTGGTATAGAAAAATTCTCTTATCACCTAACCGAAAGAACCAAAGCCATATTTCTGCACGAAACCACTAAACTCCACAGGAGAAGACTCAATTTTTCAACCCCGCTTGACGGGACGCAAAGTGCACAAAAGGAACCGTCGAAACAAAATTCCGACGAGGTAACTCCTGATGCGACATTAAAAAACAATCTCCCACCTCTCTGTGAGGAAACACAAGATAACAAAGCTGAACGAGTCAATCTGGAGCTCAGTGAATCGTCCGAAGAATCAGACGAAGATTCAGACATACACCCTAGAAGGATTATAGACCGTTCGACTCGACAGAATTCTCGACTCCATAAGCCCATGGCCGAAGAAGAGGAAAATATCTTTTGGGTGGAGTAAGAAAAACAAGCCAAGGAACAAGCTCGAATCATCCGTAACAAATGTCGACAAGCTCACAAGGCAACTGAAGATGATTCCGACGCAATTCACGATCTCAGTGAATCCCTCGCAAAAACGGTGGCCAAAATACAGGCGGTAAAATTGCAAAACCATCATGTTACTAGTGCAGCCCTAGAAATCGACCAAGATTTCAGACCCCAAGAAAGTCAAAATCCCGATGTACGATGGAACCACGGATCCGAAAGCGCATTTACAAACCTTTTAGATCGAGATGGCAAGATCGAAACTAAGGGAAATCGAGAAGGACGCAGTCTTCTGCCTTCTCTTCGTCGAACATCTCCATGGGAAAACTCTCAAATGGTTCTCTCGACTGAAATGGAACTCCATAGCGAGTTTCAAAGAACTTTCGTCGGAAGTCCTCAAGCCATACTCCATGTTCATGGATAGGGAAATTCCAATGTCGACCTCTGTAGCCTCTCTCAAAAAGAAGACGAATCCTTCCAAGACTTCATGAAACAGTTCAAAATCATAATGTCAAGAGTGAGCGGCATCAACGACAAAGTGGCCATCGAAGCACTCCGCAAAACCCTCTGGTACAAATCCAAATTCAGGAAATAAATAGCCCTTGAGAAACCGCGCACGATTCAGGACGCCTTGCACAAAGCCACAAATTTTATTAACATCGAAGAAGAGATGAGAGTTCTGGAGCAAAAGCGTAAGCCAACAAAGGTGTCCACAAAAGATGATCATTCTTAAAAAAAATAAAAAAGAAAAACCATCGTAACGACCAGTACGTCCATCACAAAGGAGAAGACCTATGAGGAGCGTATAACTATGCTATAAATATGTCTTCCGGAAGAAGAAAAACGTCAGACAACACTTGGACCCGAAACTCCTCTTACAACGAGAATTTGTTTTGCGAATTCCACCAAACGAAGCGTCATTCCACAGCAAACTAAAAAATCCTTGGAGCGAGATTGACAAAAAATCTACTCGCAGGACAAATTTCGGAGATTTCCAGCATAAACGATCTCCTCAAAGAGATAAATTGGCCGCCAAGACCAGAACATGCACCACCGGGAAACAACGCACCCTAAGGTCCTCGAATAGAAGGGAAGCGCGAAAGAGAGCTTGAGGATAAAACCGGCAAATACAATCGTCGCTGAGTAAACATGATAATCAGAGGGTCGCAGTACTGTCAAGATAGTGTCTTCGCAATAAAGGCATACCATCGAAAGGCAGAATCGAGCGCCAATTGGCCCGATCACCTTCTCTTTGCATCTTAAGATTCACCAAGTAACGCCATTACCTTCAAAGAAAGCGAAACGATCAGAATCGATATCCCTCACAGCCATCCCCGTGTAATCGACCTCGTCATCAGGGACCTCGCGGTCGCAAGGATTCTCGTCGACATAGGAAGCATTGTAAACGTGATCTTCTGCAATACGCTAAACAGGATGGGCATAAAGCTTTCGAAAATCACACCCACACCAAATCCACTCACCGGATTCTCCGTCCTGACGACCAAGACTCTCAGATCAATTCAACTTCCCTTCATGGCAAAGGAAGTCACCAAAATCGTTGATTTTGCGGTAGTCGATCATCCTGACATGTACAATGCGATCATCGAAACACCTTGGATAAACTCCATGAAGGCAGTTATGTCAACTTACCACTTAGGCATCACATTCCCGACGCCCTATAGAATATCCGCAATCTGGGGATATCAAAAACAAGCAAGACTGTGCTTCTTAGCCGAGCATAAACTAAGAAGAGTCACAATGACGCTAGTGATCGGACCCAAACGAGCGAAGAAAACTCAGGCGCTAAGAACATTTCGGAGAAACCTAACAACGCTTCGGAAAAGCACAAACTAGATTCGTCAACTCCAGAAACGGCTCAACCTAAGGAAGGCTATCAAGCCTCTGAGCCTAACATCCCAAACCAAACGGCGCCAGTAACGCCCGAAAAAGTCGTCAGCCCAACTGTAGCCACCACAGCTAAAACGGACGACACAACATCACCAAACGAGTAATATGACTCCCGACAATCAACTGAACTACGAGACGGCTTGATCCCTCGAAAGGGTACGTAGGCAACTTTTTGACAAAAGAGTGAAACTATCCCCCTCTCCAAAAAAGGGGAGGGGGGGGGGAGTGGGGACGTATACGCATACTCGTATACTCCCATATTTCAAAATATTCGCATTCGTGTACTCGATATTTTCAAAACTTTTATGCAATTAGAAAATCACATTCTACTTTAACAAATTTTCGCATCTTCTCGCAAATCGCATATATTTGATTACACTCAAAAACATCTAAATCAACGTATAACCCGGAAACAGAAGTCATATGAAAACTCTAACACTCTTTTCACCCGAAAAAGCATGCATGTCTCTTAACAAATCACGAGAACACTTCTCAAACAATAGATTAAAAAACGCAAAAACTCACGAACAGAATAAAAACTTTCAGGAAAAGCGAGACATCGCGAAATCCCAAAAATAAACTTCCGAATTCGTACGAACACAGTCTACATAGAATCCAAAACAAAAACGAACGAACATCCACTCCGATATCAAACCCGTCAGTTGACCCCCCGACGGACAAACTAGACACTTAACCTTTCGTAATAATGGTTCTTGCACATCCGACACAAGAATATACAGCGCTATAAAAACCAAAATTTTGGTCAGCACTTCCGAATGACTTAGAAATTGTCTTCAGAGAGATGCTCGGTTCTGAACTGATACGAATCTATCGTAGATTCCTACATCAAAATGGAATCAAGAAGAAATCGCAAACATGATACGTAAGTCGGAATAGTCACCGCCCCCCTTAAAATTGAGATTAAGCCTAGGTCTTTCCCTAAACCAGCACACTGGTCTCTAACATCTCTAGAAATAGTATTAAAAACCGATACGAGATCCCTAAATTGTCTTGTTGCTCGCACACGTGAATCCACATAACTCAAGGATGAGATTCTCCGAGAAAAATTGCACTCAGAACAGATAGGCTAAACGCAGCGACAAATCAAAAAACAAAATACAAACTGACTACTTCAAAATTTTGTTTTCATTAGATACTGCATATAAACGCAAATTACAAAGAGCCGCAAGGTGGTAGATTTTCGAGGCCACATATGGCCAAAACGGCCACGCTCAACCAAAATCATAAACAACATATTCAATCTACTAGGATCATAGCAGCTGGTACACGACGCGCCAAACGCTTCCGGATCCTGATCCACCGCTTCTTCATTGCCACGTGCCGAGACCCGACATCCCCTAAATTGGGAGAAACGAGAATCAAAGCCTAACATTCCCGAACTTCTAACTCAATTGGAGGAATCAGGGACCCCACGTCCTTGTGCCTTTCGAGGTATCTAGACATTTTCTTCCACTCAACGTCGTACTAGAAGCCAGACTACTTGGCCTGATACAAAATGCCTGCCGAACCACGACATTCACGCTAATCTTTGACGGCTTGGTGCGTCTGCTCCAGTTTATCAAAGCAAACTTCAAAGAGTGCTGAACGATCCTCCACAACGGAGACAATCTCTCGCTTGCCCCACCTAACTGCGCGGTGAAACTTGGAGGTTTGCCTCTGCACCAACGCCTCTATCTCCATCTTCACACAAGAGTTGTCCTTTTCGAGCTTGTCGGCCCTGTATCGAACCGTAGCACCTCCTGATCCCTCGTCTGGAGAGCCTCTTCCATTATATGGATAGCCTGCCATAATGTCATTTAAAAGTTAGCAAATATGCTTTCGCAAACCGAATTTTGTAAACGAGCGCTAACCCCTTGCAGCGGCGTGAAGCCTTGACGTACGGTTTTGACCTCACGACTCTCTACAGGGCAGGAGGCTGAAGTGGCGAAGCATCTAGTATGTAAAAAATTGGGTTCAAACGAGGTAGCAGGACTTGATCAAAATTATTTAAGCACACCCCAGGGATCGATCCCTCCCCGACGTGAATAGAACCTCCAGCGATGTTGATGTCTCTGCATTTTAGTGGTTTAGGAAGTCATTTACCATCATTTTAGGATCATTTAGACATCAACATGTTGCATTCATAGGGTTTTATTAGTAAGTTTGAATTTTTAGGAAATTATGCATTAGCATTCGCATACGCTTGCATTTTGAAGATGTTTCAGGATTTTAGGGAGTTTTTGGAACGTTATTGCAATCTTGGAGAAATAAAGGAAGATCCAAGCCCAAAAAGACCAAGGATCGATCAATTTTTTCAGTCATGCCACGAAAACTAAGTCATCAAGCCGTGCAAGAAGAAAATGATCGAGCCTCAGAAAAGTTCTTATCGAGCCGAACATCTCTCGGCTCGCTCACAAGGCTCCTCGATCACAACTTACGTCGGGCTCTCGGCTTGATCACAAGGCTCCTCGATCACAACTTACGTCGGGCTCGATCGACTGCCTCGATCAACAGCTCGATCAACCATCAAGCCTAGCTGAATCTCCAGTGGCCTGCTCCTCTTCAACCCCTCGACCTCTCGGCCAACCAGCTCCCTTGACCAAAAGCTTGAAGATACCTCGGCTAAGCCGTGATTGAGCCAAGCTTATCTTGCCTTGATCATTGGCTCGATCATCGGCTCAATCATCCTCCACGTTTCGATCGACCATCGAGCCAGATTCTTCTACGCATCAATGTTATGGCTCGATGAAGAATTTCTCGATTCGAACATGCAGCTACGTTCTATACATCAAGCCAAGCTTCATTAGGACCCAATGACCCAAACCAAGACGACCCTATTTGGGTTTTTTCTTTTATAGTTTTAGACTTTTGTCTTTTATCGTTTTTAGGGTTTCTTCTGAAATATTGTATAAGCCATAAAAACGCCTCCATTTGCACAAAGTTTTTTTTTGTTTCCATTTTGGGTTTTGTTATTAGGTTTATTTCTCTCTGTTTTTCCTTTGTTGTTCTTGATGATCAAACCTAGAATTTTTATTAAGTTTATTTTTAGCTTCTTATTTCTTCATTTTCACGCTTAGATTAAGGTTGTTAACTATCTGGTGCATGTTGATCTACTATTTTATGCTTCTAATCTTGTTTTTTTCTTGATCATCATTTCTGGGTTTTGCTACTGTTTCATTAGAACTCTGTTTTTTTGGGCTGGTGTTCTTGCTGTTCCTCATCTTCATCTCCTGCATCTTTGATTTTTCGTCTTGATCATCATCCTCTGGTTTTTCTGACTTTGCTATTCTTATTGTTTTTCATAGTTTGACTTTTGATCATGATATTTGGTTTTGAAGTAATGTTTTTCTATTTTTCCATATTTCATACCCACCATGTGTAGTGAGTATTTACCCTAGGTTCCAAAGGATGGGGTAGACTAGTGTTGATTTCCTGTTCTTCCTAGATGCCTAAGTTTGATTGCTTATAGATCCCTTATGTTTCACTACTCTTCATGCTTATTTCTTTATGATCAATTGAAATATGATATTAGACATTTCAGTACCCAAAAGGTGTTTGATGAAATGTCTGAACATGGTGATTTCAAAGATTTGCATACCTAGCTTAAGAGATTAGATGTTTAGGGTGCTTATTGGCTTTAGCAGTTTGGTTCTTCATGCCT
>OVBE01010403.1:0-15050 GCA_900406425.1 Iberis pinnata
AGAAGAGAACACACGAGATCGATCTCAGCTATATTGGGATCGATCTCATGCACTCAACGCCAGAATCGATCCCAACCTCAGACGAAGTTTGGACGCAACGAAGCTGGATCGATCCCAAGCAAGCACCCTTTAGTCCGGATCGATTGTGCACTCAANGGATCGATTGTGCACTCAACCACTCGAAGGCAAACACGCTCCGACCCGACCAACTTGAATCCGGATACCACCTGAAGCAAGGCCCCAGATCCAAGATAAGGATTAGGATTTTGTCTTTAGTGCGAATTAGGGCTTTTCTCTGAACACTCCATTTGCAACAAGCTTAGTTTTTCTTTTCTTTTTAGGTTTTGTTTTAGGTTTTTCATTTCTTAGTTTGTTCTTCATGTTCTTGGTGTAAAAACCAGATTTTTTAAGTTTTAAGTTAGTCTACTGTTTTTACTTTGTCTCTTTGCTTAGATTTAGGTTATTCTTTAGTTTTTGCATCTTGATTTTCGTTTTAAGTCATAAGCTTCTGTTTTAAGTTTGCTTTTTCGTTGCTGTTCTTCATTTCTGGGTTTGTGTTCTTGCTGTTCTTCATAGATCTTTATGTTTAGGTTTATAGTTTTGTTTGCTGTTTCATCTGCTTCTACTCCCATGCGTAGTGAGTAGTCATCCAAGTTCATGAGGATGGGGGTAGATAAGGGTTGATGTTATGGGTTTGCTTAGGTACCTAAGTTGTTTGGTTGTTAGATCCCTTCTAGACCTTCTTGGCTTAATGCTGACTGCACTCTTACCCGAGAGGGATGGAGGCCCACCGTTAGGCCCTACAACACCGAGAGGTGAGTATTTGTAGGTGACCAGACCAAGGGGGTTTCAGAGATTCGTTTCCCCTTCTCTGTGAATAGATGTGGGAAACGAGTTAGCTAGAGTAGTAGAGGTTAATGCCTGCTAGGTTGTCGCTGTCTATGAAGATAGTTGAGTTTGTGATTGCTTTGCTTGAGATTGGTTGCCAATACATTGGAATTGATTGTTAGTAGAGCTACTGTCTAGGGGTCAGCTCATTGTTTGAGGTATGTTNACTTAGGTAGCCCAGGATGGATTCCAAGTCAATTACCCTTTGTCCTCAGGAACGACCTTACCATTGATTGCATATTTTACCTTTTCTTGCATTTACTCTGTTTTGCATCCAAAGTGTTTAAAGCCTTTTTTGTTTTTATGTTTTCTTACTTTCGTTGCACTTAGGACTTTATAGCATCCAAAACCCTTTTTACATCAGCTTGACTTTAAAGCATCCAATACATCATCATTGCTTAGTACGCTCCCATTATGGATTGACATAAAAACCCATACTACAACGATGCGTTGATTGATAGCCCTTAGGGACACAAAAACCCTACTATAACTAATTCCTCTGCACTGTCTTCCTCTGAATCTTCTGTAACAGCTTCCTCCTTTGGAGGATGTTTTCTTTGCGGTCCTTTCGTTGCATGACTTCTCATTTCAGGACCTTCACTAGCTCCACCCTTTGAGATAGGTGAAGCCTTTGCTTTGATATCAACACAGAGACGAACCGGTCCATCGTTCGACTGACATAGGAATGTTCTCAAATGTCTGGTATTGGTTACATACACCGGAGGTTGATCTGGAGGTAAGCAACTCAAAACCTTCTTCGGTAGCATGTAGCTCGGATTGACATCGTAATGGGTTATCTCTATTTCATAGTCTTCAAGAACCATATCCATCAATTCTTTGATAGATAACTTTATTTCAGCTCACATCGACCTAGACCCTCGAGAGCTGTCGACAACAAACATATTCATACCATTACTATGTGTCCACTTTCCACAAACAAGTATAAGTTGAACTTGGGACATTTCGTCAATAGAATTAACGAATCCAAACTCAAAAATTGAAGATCTCGATGGTGGTCTCTGCATTTGAAGAACTGCGAAGGTCCTCGCAGAAATTGAAGCTCTCGATCGTGGTGCCTGGAAATTGAAGATGGCGATTGCGGTTGAAGCAATTGAAGGTCTCGATGGTTGTTGAGGTAATTGAAGTTGAAGGTGGTTGAGGTAATTGAAGATGTCGGGGATGGAGATGTATGGCAATGGTCGATATACCCAATGGGGGTACTGTTATCAAGAAAACGACGGCGTATCATGACAGTAACAAAGAGGTCGAAGGGTCAATTAAATCTGCAATGTTGAAAATAACTCTGCAATGCACGAAACTAAACTGCAACACGTAAAACAAATCGACAACATAAAACAAATGTTCGATGCTTAAAAAATATCTGCATCGTTTACAAAGAATTCTGCAACGATGGCAACAAATCTGCAACATTGAAATGTATTGTCTTCTCAACTGACTGTTCAGTTTCCGCTTTTGTCAGACGTCTTACTTTTTCCATTAGTAGGTTCTGACCTACTAAATTAAATTTAATTTTTAGGGGTTTTTTCCTCTTTATTGATTTAAGAAACCGAGATTATTTTGGCTATAAAATCTCATTCGTCCCCAATATAACTTCCCTATCTAAACCTTCTTTCTGCCGTAAAAATAAGATCTATATCCACATTTACATCATGAGTGCATCAAATTCCATGGAATACAAGAGGAGAGTCAGGGTGATTGTCGAAAACCAGGAGGGGTGGAAAGACGTTTACTCAATGCATGTTCATTGTCGCATGAGGAAACTCATGGCTCACTATTGCGAGAAACTTTTCTTAACCTATAGCGCTGTCAGATTTTTCTACGATGGCCGCCGACTTGGACCAAATCAGACACCTAATTCGGTATTTTAAATTATAGTATTTCCGATTTATTATAACTAGTGCAGAGTTATTAAAACCATTATCGATTTATTATAAAACATGCAGATTTATTGTTAGTCGGTTGTAGATTTCTGGTTGTCGATTTACTTCTGTGTTACAGATTTATTTTAATCAAAAATGCCGAACTGATATACATGTTTTTTTCCAGTTGCATTTCGAAGAAGAAACAACAATTAATGTGTTCTCGGAGATGGTCAGTTTCTGTGGGAATTACGTTTAACTCTCTCTCTCTCTTATGTTATTTGTTTACTTTATCTTTTTTTCATATCATTTGATGATGTATGTTTTTCTACTGGTTTAAGACTAACTTCTAGCGGGTTTTTTTTTTCAAACCTTACAATTTATTTTCTCGCATTGCATGTAATATCGAGCTCTAAATGTTGCAAAATGCGCATCGTATGATGGTCGTACTATTTCAACATGTTGTTGTCATTGAACAACATTTGTTTTAATAGTGCAAACAACATACTATATCCATATTCTCACAAGATTTAGATTTCGGTACTACGTGCAAACTGCATACCCAAAATAACTAAAAACTGCAACGGAAATTACTAAAAAAACTGCAATGCAAACTTCATAACCCAATAACGAGAAGTTCAAAATAATTAGAGGGTTCAAAAACATAAACATATTGTCATTAAAAACATAAAAATAAAACATAAACATCGAAATTAACGAAGCTTTTCATCAAGTTGACGGTCCTCCAGACCCGTCGTGGTCGTTTCCCAGAGGTGGGTTTCCAATCTGCGCCCACTCTTCGTACAGCTTCTTCTGCCTTGAACACAGCCTGTTCAATTCCGACCCGATGTCATAACCCACCGCCGAGATCTGCTTTAGTAAAACATAAACTTTAGCATTCTTGCGTTCATATTTGACCATAGCTCGATAAGCCTCACCCATCTCCTTCATACGGTTCTCCATTCTATCGATCCTCCCCTGGTAACGTTTGTGTAGCTTCTCGATTTCGTGCTGGTAGTGGATTTTCAACACTTTGGAGTAAGCATCATCATCGTTGTCACTCGATGACTACAACAAACCAAACAAAAGATTAGTGGTATGCAACCTAAAAAAAACTATGAATCATGGAACATCCTGTCTTTTCGTTGGCCTCGACCGCTTATTCTCGACCCAGACTTTCTTTCCCTTGTCCATTTTTTTGTTTGGAAAACCTTATATGATGAAGAAAATAGACTGATAAAAATCTACTCTTATGGTTGGCAGTATTTATAGAAAGTGAAAGGTTGTAAATGAAGGGTTGCGATTGTTGTACACGTTTCGTGTTCTGTCACGGTCTTCTTTAATTATGGTTAATGATGAATTTTACTGAAAGGGCACATTTATTTAGGTAAGACAATAACCATTTTCGAAGTTTCTTTATCATTGCAGATTTTTTTGGTGTTGCAGAATTGTTTCAAAACCTGCAATTATAAACAAATCTGCAACAGTAAGTGAAAGGTTGTAAACGAACGGTTGCGATTGTTCTACACGTTTCGTGTTTTGACACGGTCTTCTTTAATTATGGTTAATGATGACTTTTACTAAAAGGGCACAACTTTTTAGGTGAGACAATAACCATTTCGAAGTGTTTTTATCATTGCAGATTTGTTTGGTGTTCCAGATTTGTTTCAAAAACTGTAATAAGAAAAAATCGACAACAGTCATAATTTTTTATTCAAAGTATCCAAAACGACGTCGTTTTAATCGTCTACTAGTGTTAAAATTCTTCTTGAATAGAATCATAATTTAGGGTTTGTAACTCATTTCCGTTTTATCTTAGGTTACTTTGGGACTCGATTAAAAATATTTGAGATATGGGGAGATATAGCTATAGCCTTAGCGATCAAGAGGAAGCCCTTGGTTTCGGTCGTCACTCAACTGAGGAAGAAGAGGTCAACAGCCCCACTCCACCCACTGGAGTGCAGTTCGATGGTACAGACCCATCGGAATATGGAGCGCCGGTGTTGTGTTACTGTGAAGAGTATGTTGTCCTCCAAAGCGTCAGTATCTTTCCAAATTAGGGCAGGTTGTTCTACACCTGTCCTAATCGAAATGTAAGTGTATTGCCAATTATTTTTCTTTACTTGCAAAGTTCTTTTTTAATTACAGATTTGTTTACAAAACTGCAATAGACATATAAAACTGCAATTTTACGTTAATCTAATTTCCTATTTGGACTGCATACTCCTATCGATTGATTGTTATTGTCATAGGATGGTGGGTGACACGTTTGGAAGTGGTGGGACATGGTAGTTATCGAAGAAATGAAAAATGTTCGCGATCAGACTGAGAGCGCTCTCGTACAAGAGGTTAATAAGGTTGAGCAACTAGATGCTTTGCAAGACTAGGTGCTTCAGACCAAAGCCGACATGGCAGACTTGAAGAAGAAGCTGAATGTGCTTTGTGTTGTTATGGTTGTCGTCATTGTATCTTTTCTAGCGGTCTATCTCGTCATTTGATAGACCGATTTGTAATCCAAAAATTTTCAAATAAAATGTAACTTTGGTTCCGTTATGTGCATCAAACAAATAGGTAACTCTCGTTTCAATATCGGCAAAACAATCACCGGGCAAAACATATCTGCAACACACTTGAAACGACGTCGTACACTTCCAAAAATATCAAAAATTTCAAAGGGAAAATAAACTCTACAGTTCGTTTAATACGACGTTGTATTACACCAATATGAAAAATGAGAGTTGCATAATCTGCGGTCACAACATCTCTTCAATACACTCAAAATGACCTCGTATAATATGGCCACTGCATAGGTACTGAAACGACGTCGTTTCAGTACGTCTCCTAAAACGACTTCGTTTTAATCCACCAATATAAAAATTGGCAGTACAACTACTGCAGATTTAAAATATGCGGTCAAAGGATATCGAGAAAATCTGCAGCAAACAAATCGGCGGTAACGTAAGGGTCAGATGAGTAAGGAAAAAAGTCTGCGATAACGTGTTCATTAAATTTGCGGTCATTGCAGTTTTAACCTAAATCTGCGACCAAAGGGGTTAACCTGACAATTTCATAAACTGATAAATCTGCGGCCACGACTAACAATTCTGCAGGCCAAAAATAAAAATATGCAGTCTCAAAGATATCTGCAATGCAAAAAAAATTGGCTACGTGAATAAAAATCGGCGAAATAAAATATGCTTTGTAATAACTCGGCAATGTTATTAACAAATCTACGACTAAAAAACTACAAAAGTGAAAAACTCAGCGGTGACGTAGAAAAAAAAATTTGCAAGAAAAATCTGCGAGGAAACAAATATGCAATGCACAAATAAATATGCGATAACAAATTTGCGGCAACAAATCTGCAACCCAAAATAATCGGCAGACCAAAAATTCGCAGCCTTTTTTGCCTCCAGAAAACGTGGTGGTATTTTCGTAAATATTTGATACCTTTTTCTCTCTCATCTATTTAATTTTTTTTCAACTTTTATGTTTGTTCATAACCGAGGGGTACAATCGAGTTTATCAAAATTTGAGTTGTCTCCAGCAATTAAATAAAATATTAGGTTACCTGAGCAATTAGTATGAATATGTAGGTCAAGTAAGCAATTTACTCATATAAATACTTAGTCATAGGCGTTATATAGATTCATTCAAATTTTTGCATTAGACCTTATTCATCCTTTCACAATTCTTGTTACCTACAAAATTCAATCTAATTGTGATCGGATCTACATTCAAAATATAAAATTTATAAATTTAAAATTTAAAATTAAAATTTTAACATATTTTACTTGAAATTAAAATTTATAATTTTAGAAGTGTCACTAATAATAAAACATTTTTAAAATTACTGAACTTTAACAACTTTAATACAAAAAGATTGTATTATAATTTTAGGTGGGTGACGTGACCCACCTCTCCTTTATTACGTCAACTATTGTCATTGGTTGCAACTACATCCTCAAAGTATGGGTGTCTATTTCGAATAACAGATTAGGGTAATAACGGGTAATGATTATATACAGGTAGTTCGGGTATGGAAAACTAATATCCAAAGTATACCCGTAAAAGTAAGGGTTGGGTAATGGCGGGTACAGTTCGGGTAAGGGTCGGATCGGGTAGTTAAAATCAATACCCGAACTTGTAATATGTTATATAAATTTGAGTAATGTGTATTAAAATTTGAAATTAGTATATTTTTTGACTATGATATTCTATCTTTGTAAAATAAACTTATAAAATTGAATAAAAAAATAGTATTAAAATCGAAAATATGGTATAAAATAATCGATTATGTAAGTTTTTTTAAATTTATTAGACCATATATTTTTTATAACACAAAATTTTATATTATTTAGGAGATTATTATCATTATTGTAAAGTTTTTGAAATAATTGTATTGATTTAGTTATATAAACGAGTAATTCATACATCCAAGTAATTACCTTTATTCGACTTTTACCCGATATTTACCCATTTAAAATTTATTTCTTAACCCAAAAGGATAATTATCATTACCCGTACTTGACCCTTACCCGTAAAAACGGATCAGGTATATGACGGGCCGGGTAACCCAACCCAAAATAGACAGGCGTACCTCAAAGTAGTACGTTGTTGGGGAATATTTTGGTGATTGTCTCTAAAAATTATAGACATTAGTAAGTGGTATTATCAATGTGTAATCGATCATTTTCGTTATAAGCTAGGTCTAAAATTGAAAAAGATTAGGGCTTGATTGTTTACTAGATTTTGAAACAGATTTTGGTGTTTGCTTTTAAAAACTCCATTTTCTTAGCCAATCATGATTTTGTTCAAAATGATTTTCTATTTTTCAAGGAATATAGTTTTTAGAACTTTTTTCATTTTTCAAACAAAAAAATCCAAAATCCAAATTTTTGGTGATTTTAACAATTGCCGTAAGATTTGCTTCCCCCCCCCCCCCCNTCTTTTTTTTTTCTATACAACTTGTACACCATTTAATATACTTGTTAAAAAAAATTATTAGTTAAGTGATAAATAATAATATCAGTTAATGAGTATTATTTATTTTGATGCTACTATTTTTAAAATGGATTTTTTTTTAACATTATCCAAGTAATGTGACAAAATTATATAACATTTTCCAGTATAACTTTTACATAACTTTTTGTTTATATTTTTTGATAAAATTTACTTTATGAGATATAATATTATTATCATAAATAACAACTTGTATATCTATTTTTTTTACAGTTCAATTTGTATTCCATTTGTACACAAACTCTCCTTTTTTATATATAAACGGATTAATGGCGACTGTTCAGGCGATTGTTCCGATCAATTCAACATCAATTTTTCCGGCGATTTCAATTCATCGAAATGACGAAATTCGACACCATATTCTCTGGGTGATGGTGCCGATGTCTTGTGGGGGGGGGGTGTGTGGCTTTACCGATTGTGCGATCGTGGCTTATACAACCCGTTATCCCCACTTGCATCCCCACGATGTGTGATGAATTCCAACTGCCGGGTAGTTTCTTCATTCCTTGCTATTTAATTCCCAGGAGTTCACAAGTAAATCCCCAACTTCTTCTCTTTGTTAATTTGCAATTCTATTCTCAAATTCATATAACACCAAAACAAAATTCCCAAAACCTCTCTTTAACAAACATGGATGAAAATATTGGCCGTCAAATTCAGGAGATTGATCTAGGTATCAATGATCCTCCCATTTCCCTTCCTATTGCTTTACTAGATGAAGCAATGACTGAAAATAGATTCTCCATCATAGGCAGACCTTTAATGCCCCGCAAATAAAATCTCAGGGCAATAGTTGCCCCAATGCCTCGTAATTGGGGTCTAGGTGGTTTAGTCCATGGTAGGATAATAGAGGGTAGGCGATTTCAATTTCTTTTCCCATCAATGGAGTCTATAGAAAATGTACTTCGAAGGGGACCTTGGGCATTTGCGGATAGAATGCTGGTTCTGGTGCGTTGGACACCTGAGGTGGGTCCTTTTGACTTGCAGTTTATCCCTTTTTGGGTCCAGATCAGAAGGATATGTTTCCAATTCTTAAACCACCAAGTCATTACCGTTATTGGCAGAGCTTTAGGGCTCCCAATGGAGGTGGATTTTGATCCTGTAAATAGCACACGAATGGAGTATGTGCGTGTAAGACTCAATTGGAATATTGATGTCCCCTTGAAGTTTGTTCAAAACTTTCAATTTTCGATTGGAGAGAATACTCTTCAATCTCTTAGATATAAGAGATTAAGGGGGTTTTGTGTGACCGATGATTCTGGAGCATGCCTAATTCAAAATGGGGGCCTTGCACAAGACATGAATGAAGATAGCAGTGATGAGGATGGTGGTGGTCCACCTCATAATCCCCAAGGACAAGGTGGTATTCTTATTGAGGAGTTGGATCCAGAAGAGGATAATGCTCAGGAACATGGAGCACAACCTAATGCACATGTTCAGGCTGAAGAACAGGTCAATGAAATGATGGAGGAGCTTAACCATCTGATAGACCATCAACCAGAACAACAGGAGATCATAGAACAAGGTCCAATGGTTAATATGTTTTCCTCTGAATGGAATATGGATCCAATGCTAGATCCATTTTACAGTGTTAAAATGAAAGATGACCAGGAGGTCAAGAACAAAAAGAGGAAAATGATAAATGGAACTGGTCTAATCTGTTCAAGGACTTTCTCCGGTGAGAATTTAGAGTCATCTTCTGTGGAAGTTCATCATCAACAATCTGACACAACTGGAGGTGTGGTGGGCCCTAATCCACCACCAACACCATGAAGATGCTAGGTTGGAACTGCAGAGGTCTAGGTAGTGACTCTGCAGTTTGACATCTAAAGGAGATTGTTAGGAAACAACTCTCATATATCATCTACCTCATGGAGACAAAGCATCAGAATTAGTTAGTTCATCAAGTTGTTAAGGAATTAGGATTTATTAATAGTTTTTCAGTTCCACCTAGGGGCCTCAGTGGAGGGTTAGTTGTTATGTGGAATCAGTCTATTGTTGTTGATGTTTTATTTTCTTCTCCAAATCTTGTAGATCTTTCAGTTAAGTTAAATGGAAATCTTTTCTATTTGTCATGTGTTTATGGTCATCCAACTCCTTCTTTAAGATAAATTACATGGAATAAAATGGCAGACATAACACACTCTAGGATAGATCCATGGGTAGCTTTTGGTGATTTTAATGAAATAAGATTTAACAGTGAAAAAAGGGTGGTATATTAAGATCATAAAGATCTTTTCAACCATTAAGACATCTATATGTCAATTGTGATTTTCAAGATCTTCCTTATTTAGGTGACAAATTTTCATGGTATGGCAAAAGAGGCCAACATGATATTTTTTGTTGTTTAGATAGAGTCGTAGCTAACACAGAGAGTTTCAATTTTTTTACCAAACTGTCTGCTGAATTCTTAGAACTTGGGATTAGTGATCATATACCTGTTTTAGTTACTGCGGATTTTACAGATGTTTCTAGAGAAGGATCCTTTAAGTATGATGGTAGATTAGGCAGTAATGAAGGTTTTCAGAATATGATTAATGACTTCTGGACCAGATCAAATAACCTGTCTTGGACAAACCGCATGGTTAGCTGTAGAAGTCAGATTTCAAAATGGAAAAGAAACAACATGTGTAATTCTCATGAAGAAATCCTCAGATTAAAAGGCCTTCTAAACAGTAGTATAGTTAATGGTGCTACTACTTTAGATATTGCTAATCTTAGAAGGGAATTAGCTCTTGCATACCTTAATGAAGAAACGTATTGGAAGATCAAAAGCATAAACAATTGGCTCACTAAGGGTGATAGAAATACCAAATATTTCTTTGCTGTAGCCAAAGGGAAAAAGGCTAGAAATAGGATATCTAATATTTAGATGACCATGGCAATATTCAACATTATGAAGATAGCATTTCTAAAGTTGCTGTCAATTATTTTAAAGCGGTCTATCAGAGTGGTGGAATAGATATCACACATCAACATTCTGTATTTGAAGGTTTTCAGAAACGTGTTACACAGGAGATGAACTCTAAGCTAATTAAGCCTGTAACAATGGAGGAGATAAGGACAACTCTATTCTCTATGTGGCCTTCAAAGGCTCCTGGTCCTGACGGTTTTACCAGTGAGTTCTATCAACAGTTTTGGGATGTTGTTAAACTGGATCTATTCTCTTTGGTGAACAATTTTTTAACAACATGAACATTAGATAAGGATCTCAATCACACAAACCTTTGTCTAATACCAAAAATAGATGTCCCAATCAGAATGTCAGACTTTAGGCCAATAGCACTATGCAATGTTAGTTATAAATTAGTTTCAAAAATCCTAGTCAATAGATTAAAGCCAATTCTAACTCATTTGATTTCTGAGGAACAATCTGCTTTTGTTCCTAATCGTATGATAACATATAATGTTTTAATAGCCCATGAATTATTACATAGCTTAAGAGTTAGAATACGTGTTTCTAGTTCCTTTATGGTTATAAAAGCAGATATAACAAAGGCATATGATAGATTAGAATGGTATTTTTTAGAAAATGTTCTTAACTATATTGGATTTCATCCTCTTTGGATTAACTGGATTATGAATTGTGTTAAGTCGGTGACCTATTCAATCCTAATAAATGGATCTCCTAAGGATTGTTTTCACCCTCAAAGAGGTTTAAAACAAGGAGACCCTTTGTCCCCTTATATTTTTATCTTATGTTCTGAAATTCTTAGTTATTTCTTACAATCTGCCTCTGTTAGTAATAGAATCAAAGGTATTAAACTAAGTGCACAAGGACCTGCAATTAATCATCTGCTTTTTGCTGATGATTCTATGTTTTTTTGTCAAGCTAATCTATCCTCAGCCTTAGCAATTAAAAAGATTCTTTTTAAGTATGAATTAGTTTCAGGTCAAAAGATAAATTTGCAGAAGTCTGCTATTACGTTTGGTACAAGAGTTTGTCCAGCAATGAAAACTAGGATTAGGAATTATCTTAACATTCATAATGAAGGTGGTTATAGTAAATACTTAGGCTTACCCTCTCATTTTGGTAGGAAAAAGGTAGACTTGTTTCAGTATATAGTTCAAAAAATCAAGGAGAGAACTCAGGGCTAGAGCAATAAGTTTTTATCAGAAGCAGGTAAAGAGATATTGCTAAAATCAATTGGTACATCAATGCCTATTTATTCAATGTCTTGTTTCCAACTCCCAAAAACTATATGTGAAGACATAGATAGAGTCATTTCACAATATTGGTGGAGATCATCAACTAACCAGAATGCTATGCATTGGTTATCTTGGGATAAAGTATGCATTCCTAAACAGGAAGGAGGTTTAGGTTTTAAGGATATAGAACTATTTAATCAAGCACTTTTAGCTAAGCAATGCTGGAGGTTGCTTAAGTACCCAACCTCTTTGTTAGCAAGACTTTTAAAAGCCAGGTATTATCCAAAAACAAATGTATTGCAGGCTAATTTAGGTAATCAGGTTTCGTATGGGTGGAAATCTATATTGGCTGGTAGAGAATTACTTCAGAAAGGACTAAGGGTCCTCATAGGATAAGGTCATAACACACGTGTGTGGTATGATAATTGGTTACCAGTTCACCCTCCTAGACCCCCTAGGAAAAAGGATTTTTATTCAGGACAGATTGATAAAGTGTCTAATTTAGTTAATGAGGTAACTGGTTTGTGGGATATAGCCAAGGTTAATCACTATATAAGTGAGGTAGATGTTCCTCTGGTTTTATCAATAAAGTTGACACGTGATAAGTGTCTGGATGCTATAGGTTGGCAGTACACCTCTAATGGGGAATATTCAGTTAAGACTGGATATTGGCTAGGTTCTCATCTGAATTCCTCTTCTCCTTCTTTAAACACTAATAATCTCAATCTAACAATAAAATCACAAATCTGGAAATGTAATGTTCCACCTAAAATTAAACATTTTATTTGGAAAGCTGTATCTAATATACTCCTTGTTGGCTCTGAACTTTTTAGGAGAGGTGTGACTTCAATTGGTTAGTGTCTTAGATGTAACCAATTTGAAATAATTTCACATATTTTATTTGAATGTCCTGAAACACGTCTAGTTTGGAACTCCATAAACTCAGCTTCTTTAGATCTACTAGATCCTTATATTAGTCTAATAGATAAATTACTGCATCTTTTAGATTGGATACCATTGTCTACTAATCAAAATTCTTCTGGTTTACCTTTATACATAATCTGGAACTTATGGAAATCTAGGAACAAATTGCTTTTTCAAAAAAAACTTGATTCTTGGGCAAGTATTGTTCAATATGCAGGAAGGGAGGCAGAAGAATGGAATGAACTAATCCCACCATCATCTCAGTCACAACCTTCATATATACTTGCATTACGATCTCATGTCTCAAGATCTGGCTGGTCTCGTCCAGACCCGGCTTGGACGAAGTTTAACTATGATGCTGGCTTCCGAGGCTCTCATATTGCAGCAACAATTGGTTGGGTGAGCTGTGATGCCATTGGAGTATTTAAGGGAGGTGGATTTGTAGCTGGTCCTCTTGTTCAAAGTAGTTTAGAGGCAGAGGTTCAAGCATTGCTCATCACTATGCAACATGCTTGGGTTAAAGGTTTTAGGTATGTGTGTTTTGAAGGGGACAACCAAATCTTATATAACTTGCTCATGGGGAATCAAGCCTCCTTCACTTTGGAAAATTGGATCCAACATGTGATTTGGTGGTCAAGGAAATTTGAGTCCACAAAGTTTCAATGGGTGCCTAGAAGAAACAACAAATGTGCAGATTTTTTAGCTCAACAACAATTCAATAGTTTGTTACATTCACTAGTTTACATAGACCTTCTCATTCTCTTGCTTATTTGTTATGTAAAGATGATCCAACATTCTGTTAATTCAGTTAATTGCAGTGAAAAAAGGAACATTTTGGGGCTCAAGAGAGGGTCCACGTTAACTTCTCATAACTGCTCCCCTTTCTGCCACGTCAGCAATTCATATACGTGATGAGAAGACCCCACGTCAGCTACAATTCTACCATGTTCATTCTAAAACTTGGGCTCTTGCGAAAACCAAAAGAAAACGAAAGGTCTTCGAAAACAGCCCTAAGAGTCGAATCAAATCCAGTCACTTGAGATTGAGCTGTGTAATAGCTTACTTTGGTTGTTAACAGAAAGCGACACACTTGGAAGTTCGATTTGAAAAGCCCATCACTTTAGATTGATCGAATCAATTCTCTCAAGCTTACAAGACAATGTGTTTATTCATTTGTTTTTGTCGAAAATGGTGAGCTCCTCAGCCACAATCTCTGCTTCGTTTGTATCCTTTATTGTTTTTCCTGGTGTGATGAAAAGTCAATTGAGGGTTCTTTATACAAGTATATCATGATAACCCGTGATGAAACCATCACAAAACCCCTCGATCTAGATTACTTTTAGCAAAGATGCTTTATCTCAAATCATGTACTCAAGGTTGTTTGACCGGTGAGTTTCTCTATTATTACTTGACAAAGATATCTTCAGTTTCAATTGTATTTCAACTATAACTGTTTTATACTAATTAATTTTCTTTCTATGTAGGCTTTTTCAAGAAGATCAACACTTTTATAGGCATGCCCGGTCCAAAAGTTTAAGATGCCCTAATCTATAAAAAAAAAATATTTGTGCCCTTTGTAGTATAAATTTTTTTTTAAGAAAAAGCTGGGCCCTTAGAAAAAATATTTTTGCCTAAAAATTTTCTAAGTTAACCTTAGACCCTAAACTTAGGCTTATGTGACTTATGTCCGGACCGAACTTGTCTATAGGCCAAGATCCTGAATCGAAGTACTTGATTGGTGTCCTTGATGTTTATGGATTCGAGAGATTCCAGACATATAGGTGCTTAACAAGTACGCCTATTGTTTACATATTGAATAGACATGTTTCTATATAATAGAATTTTACAAAAAAATGAAACTCTAACAGTTTGACTCAAGATACGAAACTTTTAATTTTTCTAATGTTGTTTATATTGGTCTGGTCATTTTCATCACGAAGGCAATGCTGTTTCAAAAGTGGATGGTTGAGAATATTATATTTTTTATTGATCTTTGAGCGTGTAATCCGCGAAGGAGTATTGTTAGATATATATTTAGTTTTTTGCAACTGATGAAACTTACCCTAAAGGAAATTTACTTCACTGTTTGATTCTTCAAGAAACAATGACCAAGTTGTGTTCTATATTGTCATTGGCCCTGTTCGTTTGCCAGTCGCTAGCGGCAGCGATTAAAATTGTGTTCGTTTG
>OVBE01010404.1:0-15050 GCA_900406425.1 Iberis pinnata
TAGAAAATGACAAGAAATGTTATGTAAAAATCCTAAAATTCTAGTGTTATCAAGAACACTGAAGAGCAAGACACTTAGCTTTCAAAGTGTCTTACCACCACAAGCAAGAGAAATTAAGTTTAGTATTAAGTCCTGTCATGGCAGAGCTAGCATCAAATAATCAACAATCCAAAAGATCCATACTTTCGAAAACAAAAATTAGCAATGGGGTTCCAATCTTAAACATATCAATTAAATCTAAGCCAATAATTTAAAAAGATTAATACTATACTCACACTAGGTAGGTTATCATCATAGATTCTGGTCATTGTTCCTTCGACTCGACTTATTAAAAACCTTTCATTGAAGACATTCAGCACTCAATCCTTCAGAATTTCTATTTGTGTCAAAGACATGGAAATCAACTGGGACTATGCAATCTCCCACTTGTACCATAACATCAGATACGAAACCACTAGAAGCCAAAAACCGTTAGCCAAGGAAAACGACATTCTCGAAGGTCTTATATAACTAAGTCCCGGCTTCTCAGCTACTATCTTTGACATTATGCTAACATTAGCACCGGTATCACACAACGAGTGGTTGAACAAGACTCCTTTAACCTTTATTGGAATCACAAATTCACCTAGGTCCTTTATCTTATGAATTCTTCTTAAAGGAAGAAACTGCTGAGAAACAACATCATAGTACATGTGTTCTTCAGTAGAGGTCTTAGGTTTGTTGGGGCAAAAGGTTTGGATCTTAGCAAGTTGCTTTAAACTTGGTGCAGGTTTTGGGGTGGATCGATCGATCCAGGTTGGATCAATCGATCGGAAGTTTTGTGCTTTTTCGTAACTTTGGATCGATCGATCGAACCCTCTGCATCACTTTTCCGTAACTTCGGATCGATCGATCTGGACCTCTGCATCATTTTTCCCATTCCAAAATTCTGCAAATTTTGCAGACTTTTTACCTTTTCCATTAGAACTTGAATTCAATGCCTTGATATATCCCTTGGGATTATCTTCAACCTTCCATGTAAGTCTTTTAATTGCTTCAGAAGTTTGAGCAACTTGTACATCTAAATTCTTTACATGAGTAGACAATGATTCGAACTTATTGTTCAATTCATTATACATACCGTCCAGCTTTGCATTCAAGTTCTTTTTAGACTGCTGCTGACTCTCTAAGATTTGTTTCAACATCACCTCCATCTTATTATCTTGTTGCACTTGAGGTTGAACCGTTTGATGAAAACCAGGTTGAGGGGCTTGTTGAAAACCTGATTTCTTAACAAATGTTTGTCCAGATTTCTGTGCAAAATTATTCTGAGGAGGGTAAGACTGATCCTGAGGGTTCACGACATTAGTACTTCTCCATGAAATTGTTGTAACCTGGATTGTATCCTTGGTTGTACACTCTTTGTCCATGGCTATTTATATAGCTAACCTCTTCGATGTTCTCAGATTCATTGATTGTAAAGCAATCAGCTTCAACTTTCTCAACATCTTCAGCAAAACTTACATGCTTCTCATTCTGTTTCTTAAGAAACTGAGTGAGAAGCTCCTTATCCTCTGCTAGTCCAAAAGAATATGAACTAGATGATCGAACCCTTCGATCAAAATTAGGAAAATGGTTGCTATTACTAGCAGCAAGATTGTCGATGAGCTGGTAAGCTTCATTCACGGGTTTAGTCATGAAGTCACCATTACTAGCTGTGTCTAGAGAAAGTTGGTATTTCTGATCAATACCTCTATAGAAAGTATTCAAGAGGTTCAATTCAGAAAAACTGTGATGTGGACAATCCCGCAGGTAGTCCTTGAACATGTCCCATGCCTCATAGAAGGATTCCACCGGTCCTTGCTGGAATTGAGAGATCTTACTTCTCAAATTGTTGGTTCTGCTGGAGGTGTAGAAATGGTTAAGAAATTTGGCTTTTCACTCATCTTAAGTTTCTATCGAGTTAGCAGGTAATGAATTTAGCCACCTCAAAGCTCTATCAGCTAAATAATGGTTTAAGAGCTTATAATGTACGAAGTCTTTAGAGACTTTATTCAGCTGAGTAGTGCTGATTGTCAATATGATCCATAGGATTCTTGGTAGACAAGCCATGAAACTGGTTTTGTCGGAGCAACTAGATCAGCTGAAACGGGAACTGGTAGTCCTGTCTCTGAGGCTATGGGGGGTGAAGGGCGTTCCTATTGACTAGGAAGGCCTCATGGTTGTTGAAATCGCCAACAAGTACCATGTTTTGGGGAGGTGGGCGATTTCGGTTTGGTCCCGGTGGAGCTTGTTCTCTATTTCCATCGCCTAGATTGGCGTTTTCAGCTCTTCAGTTTGCATCTCTTTTGAGATTCAAAGGCGGCACTTGCTTACCTCCTTGTTGGTTTAGCCCCAACTGTCCTATCTTCTCCAAGCCTGGAGGGATTTGGGCATTCTGACCTAAATGAATGATCGGATTTTGAATTACGTTATCAACCATTGGTATGGATGAACTGGCTCTTCTTCTAGACTTCTGGTTCGAGCGTTCTAATCGTGCAAGTTCTTCGTTTCTAAGAATAAGTAGTTCATGTGATTTTTTCATATCTCCTGGTCATGCACCTTCAAAACAAAAACAAGTAGAAAGAACGAAATTAGTATTGAAAATAAAATCTTAGACTAGACTCTAAGAAAAACTTATAAGGCACTGTATTGGTCCCCGACAACGACGCCAAAAATCTGATAGGCTCAAGTTTTAAATCCTAAATCTATACTGCAAAGAACATATCCTTGTAGTACAGTAAAGGGTCGATCCCACAAAGATCAAACAGCACAACTCTCAATTTAAAAATCGATTCTAGCTAAGACAAGATAAAAGAGAGAATGTTTTTAAAACGATTTAAAAGTAAAATGAATGATTAAAAAGCAAATGTAAATCAATAGGATAAAACTCTAGGCGATAGGGAAGTTCCACATGTATTCAGGTTTGAGGTTCAGGTTGACAAGCAAGATTAACAATGAAAATAGTTCTCAACTTAAAAAACAGCAATAGACTAATCTCCTCCCAAAGTATTAGACCCCTATGATAGAATTTCTAGAAATAAAGACTAAACTTATCCCGAAATCTTAGATCTATAAAACAGATAATCAAATCATGCAATGATTACATATTCAATATGTTCATAAGCATTCTAAGACAATACTCCTGCAAGCAAAAATACTTATTCATCTAGACTATATCAGATTAGATAAACCAAATCCCTTTGTATTTATTAACCTAAATCATGAACTAGGTGATCAGGCTAATTCTAGCAATAATAATAAATTTAGACTAAGAACTAAACAATTTAAATCCATTAAAGTCAAACCCTAACCTTAAAAACCAGTTTTCCTTGGGAAATCCCTAAAATCAAACAAAGAGACTACTCAGACATAGTCAAGAAATCAACAATCATTATTTGAGAAAGCATATTCAAAACCCGAATTTAATTAAAGTAAATAGAGAGAGTTCATAATTCTTCTCCAAAATACATGTATCAAGATTCGTCTCTCTCAAAAAACAAAACTGTGTTGTGAATTGTAAGTTCCGTGTTCTGGTAATAAACCTAGACTTCTGACTTATATAGAAGTCAAAAGAGAAGAAAACCTAAGAATAAAAACCAATGATAAGTCTTGAGGACGAAAACGTCTTTTTGGTGAACTTCAATAATCCTCGAGCATTCGGATCGATCGATTCAAGTGTGGATCGATCAATCCAAACTTATGGCAGTCTTCAGGATCGATCGATCCATGTGTAGATCGATCGATCTCTTCAATCACGTGTTGCACATGCTTCTTCTGCGATACAGCTTGACTAGTCTTCAGTAAAATTGTCATAACTTCTGATTGCCTCAATAGATTGACCTCAAATCACTTTCATATGAAAGCTAACTCACATGGCTAGTTTGATTTAAAATCGCAGTCCATTCCATTCATAGCAACATCTCCAAATGTCGATCAACTTCCGGATCTTCTGCTGAACACTGCTTCTGCATTCATCAAATTGTATCCACTTTGTGCATAAAACCACCTTTTTCTCCAGAACGTCTAAAATACCTGGAATCATGAAAATATACAAAAAAAAAACATAGAAAACACTCGAATGATGACAAATAACAAGTATAAATACTCACTAAAAGGCATCAAAATCGAGTGATATCATAGGAAAAAGCTCAAATGGAATACCGACAGCCTGTAGAAGTGGGGTAACTAGACTACCTATCATCTCGATCCTTGTGGGGTTCTTCAATGCAGCAAACTTTCTTTCATCCAAAACATAAGGGAATAACTAACCAATGTTGGCGTCATGAGAATGTCGATCTTGGTCCGTCTCATAACAAGCTAGTGTGGAACGACTAAGAGCATAGTGAAGAAGGTGGAGCTCTTGGTTGCGCATTGAACCGGTCTCTTGCTTCCCATAGAAAATGTTTCCCAAGATCTTGACGGTAAAGCGTATAGCGGGATTTCAGATTAGAGTAAGCTTGGCGTCCTTTGAGAAAAAACGCCCCTGACCTATTATGCCCCAAATATCATGGGAAGAGTAGAACTTGCGAAGCTCGTGAATGTATCCGGATGCGCGGAACCAAAAGATTGGTCCAAAATAGACCATGGGAATCTTGTTTAGCTTCCCCAAGCAAAAGAACTGAACCTTGGTCTCGGATTGACGAGAATTCTTATAATCCTCGCCAACAATGCGGAAATCTACCAAAACTTGGTGAGCGAGATATTCATAAAGAGGATATGCTTGAAATGGAAAATTACCGAGACCCATACCGGAAAATAAATCTTGCACATCTTCGTCAAGTCCAAGAGCCCGCAAGACCGAGAGGTCGACGAAACGAGTAGGTTCAAATTTGGTGTGGATCATGGTGTTGTAGAACATAAAGTCAAAATGATCCCATTTATCACAAATCTTCCGACCTGTCCAAGTCTTGTGACCTCTCAGCTCGGTAACGGTGAACTCGGGAGGGTTTTGGAATGGAGTCTTGGGAGTTCTTGGCCAAGGAAGCTACATAAACTTCGGGTCGGAGAGAATCGAAAAGGCCTAACAAATGAGTCGAAATAGACTCAAAAATTGAAGAAATTCATGGAGATTTGAGCGAGTTAGAGTTTGAGAGAGATGAGAGAGGTTGAAAGTTTTGGTAAAGAAAGTGATGGTGAATAAGGGGTATGTCGCGAGCAAGAGGGAGAAAGGAAAAGAAATTGGTTTGATTTAAAAATGAAATTCGTTTAAGGGAATTTGGTTAAAATCAAGTGAGATTCGGTTTACATGGAGGGTCGCCCGATCGATCTCCTATTCGCCCGATCGATCTCCTATTCGCCCGACCGGACATATATATCAAAATTTTCCAGAGAGATTTGACCGATCGGGCGTATGGCTTCCCGATCGGGCGTATGGCTGCCCGATCGTGCATCCTTGTCGGAGCAAACTTCTATAAAATCTGCCGATCGATCCTCGTTCTTGCCCGATCGTGCCAAAGGTTTGAAATTTTCCAGAGATATATGTCAGGCGTATGGCTGTGCGATCGTGCATCCAGGTCAGACCATAACTTCTCTTTTCCGTTTAAAAACTGCCCGATCGGGCAATAGTGTGCTAGATCGATGCCTTCGTAATCTGAGTTTAAATTGGTTTCCTGAAATTCCTGAATCACACAAAACTCAAAACTAAAAATTAATATGTTAGTAACTAAGGTAGGACTGACTCAAACTAATAAATAACTAAAATATAGTACTATGATTATGGGTTGTCTCCCACTCAGTGCTTGTTTAACGTCAATAGCTTGACGGTACTTACCTCTAATTGTAAGTAGGTTCAACAAGAGGTATTTTGTTTACCTCTATAAGCTATGAAGTAGCTACATAAGGCTTCAACCTTTGACCGTTCACAAAAAAAATCATCACCTTGGCGATCAAACAAAACGACTGCACCATATGGTCTCACCTCTTTGATCATAAATGGTCCATACCATCTAGATTTCAACTTACCAGGGAAAAGCTTCATGCGAGAATTATAGAGCAACACCTGATCACTTGGTTGAAAATCACGGGGAATGATCTTCTTATCATGTGCAGCTTTGGTCCTTTCCTTGTAGATTTTGGAGTTCTCATATGCTATATGATAAATCTCTTCTAACTCATAGAGTTGGATGAGATGCCTTTCTACTATGGTCTTCACGTCAAAGTTCAACAACTTGACAGTCTAAGCAGCTTTGTGCTCCAATTCTATAGGCAAGTGACAAGCTTTACCATACACAAGATTGAAAGGAGTAGTACCTAAGGGACTCTTGAATGCGGTTCGGTAAGCCCAAAGAGCATCATCTAGCTTTAATGATCACTCCTTTCTAGACCCATTCACCATTTTCTCCAAGATTGCCTTGATTTCCCTGTTAGACACCTCTACCTGACCGCTAGTTTGAGGATGATACAGTGTTGCCACTTTGTGTTTTACACTACGCTTCTTGAGTAACCCATCAAAGACCCTATTGATGAAATAAGAGCCTCCGTCACTGATGACTATTCTAGGTACTCCAAACGTGGGAAAAATCACATATTTAAACATTTATAGCACAACCTTAGAATCATTAGTGGGGCTAGAAATTGCTCAACCCACTTAAAAACATAATCAACAACATCAAGAATATAGAGATTATTATGAGACATAGGGAAAGGACCCATGAAGTAAATTTCCCACACATCAAAGACCTCTACTTCTAAGATGAAGTTCTGAGGCATCTCATTTCGTTTTGAGATGTTTCCTTGTCTTTGGCATGAATCACAAAAAGAGATGAAAGCATGAGCATCCTTGAACATTGTAGGCCACTAGAAACCTGCTTGAAGCACCTTAGAAACAATCTTGAATGTAGTGAAGTGACCAGCATAGTCAGAACCATGACAATGGTATAAGACATTCTAAATCTCCTCCTCAAGCAGACATCTTCGGAACATCCCATATGAACATATCTTGTAAAGATAAGGTTCATCCTAGTAATAATGTCTGACATCCCATAAGAACTTCTTCTTTCGATAACCTGTAAAGTCTTGTGGTTCAACATCAACAGCAAGATAATAAGCAAAGCCACGAAACCAAGGAGTAATTACTACATATTTAGAGAGTTTAGGGGTAGAAAGGTTCTCATCCACTCTAGTGCTAATAGCATATATATGCTTCTCAGGTAGGCTATCATCAATTGGAACCTCATCCTTCACTCTCAATCTGGATAAATGATCTGCAACTCCATTCTCTATTCCTCTTTTATCTTTGATCTCCAAGTCGAATTCCTATAAAAGTAAAATCCAACATAGTAATATGGGTTTAGCATCGTTTTGTTTAGGAGATACCTCAAAGCCGCATGATCGTGTGGACTACTAATTTGGATCCTACTAGATAGGATCTAAACTTCTCAAATGCAAAGACTATTGCTAGTAATTTCTTCTCAGTGGTTGCAGAATTGAATTGAGCTCCATCTAGCATTCTTGAGGCATAATAGATAACATGAAGTTTCTTGTCTTTTCGCTGTCCAAGAACAGCTCCTACTGCACAATCGATGGCATTACACATTACCTCAAAAGGCAAATCCCATTCAGGTGGTTGAACTATTGGAGCACTCACAAGAGCTCCCTTGATCGCGAGAAAAGATCTTTGGCATTCATCACCCCATTCAAATTTGACTTCTTTGCACAATAGCTTGGTAAGCGGCCTAGAAATATTTGAGAAGTCCTGAATGAACCTCTTGTAGAAACCTGCATGTCCTAAAAAGCTGTGAACGTATTTTACAGACTTGGGTATCTGCAAGTTAGTCATAACCTCAATATTAGCTCTATCTACCTCAATACCTTTCTCATAGATTTTGTGTCCTAGCACAATCCCATTGGTCACCATGAAATGACACTTCTTCCAATTTAGTACTAAGTGTTTCTCCTCACATCTCTGAAGAACCCTGCACAAATTATCAAGACAGACATCAAAGGAAGATCCATAGACAGAGAAATCGTCCATGAATACTTCCATGATGTCTTCAATTAGATCAGTTAAAATAGACATCATGCATCTTTGAAAAGTTACTGGGGCATTGCACAATCCAAAAGGCATTCTATGATATGCATAGATACCAAATAGAAAAGTGAATTTCGTCTTCTCCTAGTCATATGGGTGAACAGGAATTTGAAAGAAACATGAATAACCATCTAAGAAACAATAGTATGGGTGAATGGCCATTCTCTCAAGCATTTGGTCAATAAAAGGTAAAGGAAAATGATCTTTGCGAGTAGCATCATTTAATTTCCTATAGTTAATGCACATTCTATGACCTGTAACAGTTCTAGTTGGAATCAATTCATCCGTAGCATTCTTAACAATTGTAATACCCCCCCCCCTTTTTAGGAGCAACATGCACAGGACTAACCCAAGTACTATCTAAAATAAGGTAAATTATTCATGCATTTAGTAGTTTCATTATCTCTTTCTTAATAACATCTTTCAGATTATGATTTAAACGTCTCTGATGTAAATTATTCCTGTGATATCATCTAAAGTATAACCTAAAGCTCTAAAATACTTTCTCAATTGACAAAAAAGCAAGGTAGTCTCTACATTGTTCAAATCAGTATTCACAATTGCAGGGTATGTAGAATTAGGACCTAAAAACGCGTACATGAGCCTTGCTGGGAGGGTTTTAAGTTCCAAATTTTGAGCTTTCAGCTCACTCCATGGATCATCAAGTGGTGCAGGGTACGTTTTAGGTGAAGGCTTGACAGCTGCCTCAACTGATGCCACATAATCAGTCATCTCCTCAAATCGCCTACTAGCATTAAGCATTCTGGTAAGATCTATAACATCACCACTAAAAGATAAATGAGCATCAATAACATTAGTCAAAGAAATCTCTAAAGGATCATTAAATAAGAAAGCTACTCCCTCTACAGCTTCAGCAACAGTATCGACCCAAAAGGATTTAGCATCTAGAGACGGTTTCTTCAAAACCTCTTGTAAGTTGAACTTCATAACCATGTCTCCAAAGTAAATATCAATCTTGCCTTTCTTCACATCTATGGTTGCTCTAACTGTAGCTAAGAAGGGTCTTCCCAAAATCAGAGGATCTTTAGGTTCTTCTCCAAGCTCTAAGATCACGAAATCGGTTGGTACATAGGCAGTTCCAATCTTAATAGGTAAGTTCTCTAGAACTCCAACATGGTACTTCACAGAACGATGAAATCCTTGTACCCTTGATGTTAGTCATTTCCAATCTCTTAGCCACAGAGAAAGGCATGAGATTCACACTAGATCCCAAATCGTAGAGAGATCTAGCAAATGTGATGTCTACAATCTCAACTGATAGAACAAAGCTACCTGGATCTCCAAGCTTCTTAGGCATTCGATTTTGTAGAATAGAGATACACTCCTCTATAATCATTATTGCACCTTCCTCCAATGTAAGCTTTCTTGTAACCATGTTCTTCACATAACTTTTCAGAGAAGGAATCGTTTGACAAGCATCAGAGAATGGAAGTCTCACACTCAATTCCTTGATCATCTCCTTGCATTTTGCATCTTCTAAGTCTTTTCTCGAGGTTTTGGGCTTCACCAGATAGGGAACTTTAGGTTTGTATACTCTAGGAGAAATAAGAGCAGTTTCAGATAGGGGATCGATCATTCTCTTGTGTTTTTTTAGTTTGGGTCCGTCTACTCGATCGGGCAAGGAGTGCCCAATCGGGCACCTTGAATTGAACTCTCTCTAATTTCCTTACTAGATCGGTCTTCAGAAGTGCCCGATCTATCAGTTAAGCATGGATTTTTTGCAAGTGTTTGCTCAATCGGGTAGGAGGTGCCCGATCGTGCAGATTGATCTGAATCATCTCCTTCCTTTTCTAAATATGCATCTTTCTCCAATTCATACAAGTCTTCAACTAAACCTTCCATCAAATGATCTTTTCCAGTAGTATTAGGTAGAGACTTACCATTTCTCAGCATTATAGCATTCACATACTCCAGTTTCTTTGGGTTTGAATCATGTTTTCCAGGAAGAAATCCTATTGGTCTCTTTACCGCTTCAGCCGTTTGAGCCACTTGAGTATCAAGAAGCTTCACATGAGTGGAAAATGCCTCAAACTTCTGATTAAGATCCTTAACTTCTTTATGAGACTGTTGTTGTCCTGATAAAAGTTGTTTAAACATAATTTCAATCAAATTCCCTTGTGGAGCTTGAGTAGGAGGAGCTTGTTGAAATACAGACTGGAAGGTTTGTTGAAAACTGCCTGAATTAGAGTTCTGCACAAAGTTCCTGTTCTAGTTCCCTTGGAAACCATTGCTACCTGAGTTTTGACCAAATTGAGTACCATAATTTTACATAAATGTTTTTGTTGAGTTTGATAGTTTTGGTCTTGAGGATTATCTACATTAGTGCTTCTACAAGAAAGATTTGGATGATTCTTGTTGAAAGTTGTATTGTATTCCTGTTTAAACACTCTTTGACCCTGGTTATTGATGTAGCTCACCTCTTCCTCAACAACAACAGTTTCTTGCTCTTGGAATGCAAAACAAACAGCTTCAGAATCATCAACAACGTTGATCTGTTTCTGATTTTGACCCTTAAGTAGTTGAGTTAGTAACCCTTTCATTTTTGATAATTCTCCTTTCAGCTCTGAGAGTTCTGAGTTAGCATAGAATGTAGATGCTTTGGTTCTACGATCGAACTCTGGGCAATGATTGATGTTACTGACTGCTAGGTTCTCTATCAGAAGATAGGCATCTAGAATAGGTTTCTGCATAAAGTCTCCATCGCTTGCTGTGTCTAAGGAAAGTTGGTATTTCATGTCAATTCCTCTATAGAAGGTGTTGAGGAGACTTACATATGAGAAACCATGGTGTGGACAATCACGAAGCAGTTCTTTGAATCGCTCCCAAGATTAATAGAATGATTCCATAGGATTTTGTGCAAAAGCAGAGATCTTGTTCCTCAAAGTGTTAATCCTGGTGGTAGTAAAGAAGTGATTGATGAACTTGGCTTTGCAATCTTCCCAAGTTACAATGGGTCCAATAAGTATATATTTCAACCAGCGAAGTGCTCCTTCAGCCAAAGAGGGACGGAACAAGCTACAATGCATGAAATCGCGAGATACTCCATTGAGTTTGATAGTACTGCAAATGTCCTCAAAAGGGTCAATATGATCCATTGGGTGCTCATTTGGTAAACCACATAATTGGTTGTTACGTATCATCTGAACGAGCTGGATGGGAAATTGGTATTCCCTTCACTAAGGTTGAGGGTGTTGGATGGGGTTCTTGTTAGCATAGAATGCTTGGAGATTGCTGAATGAACCAACTAGAGGATGGTTCTGAGCATTGCGCTGATTGGAAAACCTCTCCGGATCTCCATACAAGAAAAATTTTCTTGCATTGATGTTCTGAGGGTTGAGATTTTTTGGTGGAGCTTGGTTGTTATCAGCTCTTTGTTGGCCTTGTGGCACTTGATTGCCGTTACCACCACCTCGCTCTTGGTGGATGATCAATTGGTTGAGTTCAAAAGCAGGTGGATCGTTATATCCTTCGGGTGCGACCGGATTGATGAGATCAACGTTTTCAGCCACTGAATTAGATTAGTTTGCGTCTTTCTTTGCTTTCCGGTTTGAGCATTCTACCTTTGCAAGTTCTGAGTTACTAAGACTTATCAATTCAGAGGATTTGCCAGATCTTCTGATCATACACCTGTAAAACAAAAACAAGAAGAAATAACGAGATGAGCACTATAAAAGAAAAACCTTAGACTAAATTCTAATAAAAACTTGAAAGGCACTATTGGTCTCCGGCAACGGTGCCAAAATTCTGATAGGTTAAGAATTTAATCCTAAACTAATACTGCAGAGAATAATTCAAAGTAGTAAAGCAAGGGTCGAATCCACAGAGACTAGAAAGCACACAATTCAGTTTTAGTTTCAAATCAATCTAAAGCGAAATTTTTAAGTATTTGTAACCGAATCAAAACGATAAAATAAAAGCGGTTGTAAACGATAAATTAAAAACGTCAGGCATTAGGGAAATCCGTAGGTATTCAGGTTTAAAGTCAAAGTTAACATGCATGATTTTCTTTTTAAATAGTTCTCAATATGAAAAGCGAATATAGAATAATCTCCTCTCGGAGTGTTAAACCATATGCTCGAATTATCCGAAACAAACTCTCGCCGTTTCTAAATAATTCGATCATGCATTACAGTTCAGATTCAATTGTTCATAAGCTTTTAAAACAATACTCTCGCAAGTAAAAACACTAATTCATCTAAATTAGGTCAGATTTCTATATCAAATCTCTTTGTATTTATTGACCTATTATCATGAACTAGGTGATCAAGCTAATTCATGCATTAAGAACAAATTTAGACTAAAAACCTAACAAATTCAATCCTACAAGATTAACCCTAACATTCAAATTGATTTCCCTAGGAAACCCTAAAACCTAACTAATGAACTACTCATACATTGCAAAGGATGAACAACACAATATCAAAGAAGAACATATGACTGATAAACTGAAAATAGATATTATTAATGAGACATAACATAGTTCAGAAATCTTCTCAAAATACAGGGTTCAAATTCTTCTCTTTGTAAAAGCTCAAAAGTTGTAAAAAGCTTAATGGAAATAAACCTAAGCCAAACGCTTTTATAGTCTAAAAAGTCAAATAACAAAAATATGGGAATTGGGATAAGCTTGAAGAATTAGATTGAAAACATGGATATTTCTGGTTCTTCTCGAGTGAAGTGCTCAATCGATCTTCTTAGTACTCGATCTAGCACTTTAGTTTTTTGCACGATCGTTCTTCATGCTTTCATGTCCGGATTTTTCCAGAGGGAAATGCCCGATCGGGCACCAAAGTTGCACGATCGTGCACATCCTAGACAATATGCTCGATCGATCTCACAGGGTGATCAATCGATCATCTTGTTCTGTAACTTCTGAAATCTTCTGAAATCCTCTGAAATGCTCTGAAATGCTCTGAAATGCTCTGAAATGCATCATATTGCTTCGAAACGACCCGAACACCTAGAATCATGAAAATATACCAATTTTACGAGGAAAAAGCTCGGAATAATGTATAATAACAGACATAAATACCCACTATTATGCATTAAAACTGAGTAATATCATATACTGGTTGGTGTATTCCTCCCTGTCTAAAAAATGCATTGAAATGTTTCGCTGAGCAATCAAGCTATGGATGGACAACTCGAAACAACCGATTAAATTGAAAAGAGCCTTACTACTTTGCGTCATGTATACATGTCCTTACATCTTTGTGTCTCATTTTTTGTTTTTTTAATTCAATGTGATTTTTTGTATGTGTTTAGAATAAAAGTTTGGTACTAAAAGTTATTTACGAGAGTAAAGGTTTAAAATATTTACAGAAGTTATTTTATAACCAATTAATTATTTTTTAATCCTAATATATAGATACATAATATTTACAATTCCATTAAATTAGAAAAATATTGTATAAATTCAAAATAAATAAAAATTTTATTCAAATAATAAAATTATTTATTTTATTAACGAATGCAAAATTTTATTCCTTCTTGTCAATATTAATCATAATCCGAATAATAAGGAATAATTTTTCAGATATTTTCCATAATTTTTATTGTTTGGATTTGAATCATTGATTTCAGATATTTTCCAAAATTGTATTTCTTCTTATCAATACTAACCATAATCCGAATAATAAGGAATAATTTTCAGATATTTTCCATAATTATTGTTGTTTGGATTTGAATCAATGATTTCACTATAATTTCATAAATTTTAGGAAAACATTGCATAGAACTAAACATTGTAAATATCTAATTGATATGAAAATAGAATATAATTAAATTCAAAATTTCATAAAAATGATTAAACTTGAAATGTTGTACATTATAAATAGCTTAAAAATTTTGTTGCTTTAATTATTCGTATATCATTTTGTTTATAACAATTTCACCTAAATAACAAAATCGAATCTTCTTAAAATAGTTCATTCATATTTAAGGGCTCCTACATGGTAGGAAATGAGTATTCATTGTCAAATATATACAAAATCATTTTTCTTGGAAGGTTATTTTTTAATAAATTTTGTCAACATCTAAATAGGTAAGTTCTTAATAATTTTTAATTATATTATCATATTTTAAATCTTTATAGTAAGTGCTTGGAATCTATGTGATTAAATATATAAAAGTTAAATAAATAAATAAATATTTTAAATTTTAAGATTTAATTACCTTTAATTGTTTTCACGACACATGACATGGTTTTTTTAATTTTTTTAAATTATAGGAGTATTAAATTTAATTATCAGTAATTATAATTTAGAAGATATTATAAAGAGGTTTTCGAAATTTACATATATTTTAAGAAAATTATACTTATCTATACTATTAAAACACACGCACTTTTTGAATGAATGCCTTGAAATGAATATTATTACATGAAATGCTATTAGTATAATATTTTATGTGTTTAATTTAATCAAGATCTAAGTAAATATTATTTTGATTTCATCAAGGTGACTTAATGTTTTAGTTTTTTCGGCCCAAACATTACTTTTACTTATCTTAAAAAGTAAATGATTTTTTGTTTTGTTTTTTTTATTTTTAAATATATTTAAATTTAGATGTGTAAATATAATCATGTTATAATTCTGCACAATAACCAGGTATACTATCTTTTTAAAAAGGAAATATCTATTAGCTTATGGAATACATTTCGGCCAATTTGGACTTATTTTAATTGATTTTACCCCTTATATTATTGTCTCGCTGTCGAAATATTGGGGCAATTTTTGGCCGACAACATAAACGTTTGGATAAAAGTATCTTAGAATAAGGAAAGCCTTTTATCGTAATCAAAACCAAATTTTAATTGGGATAATTTCGACATAATTGTTTGGGATTCGATATAATCTGGGCTACCATATATTAATCAAAATTTATTATTTCGTATAAAAAGTTCATACTAAAATTAAAGCATATAGTAAAATGAAATCAAAATAAATATTAGAAAATTATATATATATATATATATATA
>OVBE01010405.1:0-11749 GCA_900406425.1 Iberis pinnata
ATTAAATAGAACATTATCCGTAGTTATAAAAGTATAAATGTTGAATACAAAACAAAAAGAGAGGTGCATGTATATCGTTTAGACTTTTAAAAGTTAAGTACTAATATTATTATACTATGAAAACAACTTTAAGGTCTGATTATTAAAATAATTGTCTAGTTTCAAACTTCAAATAAAAAAAAGTTGGTGTGGTTTATTAGATTGTCCTTAGAAAGAAAAATAAATAAGTCTAGTATTCTTTAATATTGGAACCTCAGCTAAATTTACAAAATATCGTAAACTAATTAATAAAATATGTTTGAACAATAAAATAGTTTTTTAAAAGTATATATATATATATATATATATATATATCAAAGTGTTGAAATTGTGGAAGGTTATTTTGAAATGTTTATAAAAAAATAACTTCATAATTATACTAATTTGTTTTCAAAATTTTATTAATTTATAGTTGTGCTAATTTATACAAACACAAAGTGCAATAAAAAATAAATTTAAAATCAAGTTATTATTTTTAGAGATATTAACTAATCGAATATGAATGTACATATGATATTATAATTTAAATAACCTTTCACGCAATTTATCTTCAAAAACAACTCAACAATATGAAGATTTTTTTTCTATTAAGGATGAGTTCTGATCTTCAGCCCTAATTCTACTTCGGTTCATGTCAACGATATTGATACTTATTTTGGAGCGTAAAACACATGTTCTAAAAAGAGATTCGAAGTGGCGATTTTGGAAATTATCCCGTCAGTGTTTATCATCCAAGTTACTACTGCTTGAATACAGTCAGCTGACTTATTGGGTAACATATTGTTTTACATAATATCACATTACTTAAATATTCATGATATATTGTATTGAACCAGATAGATAAAGACAATAAGAAAGCATCCAAAAAATATTATATCATTAAATCCTTGAAGTTTCATATTTTGTTTTATACATTGAACTAAAGCTATAAATTTCTCAACAAACAAACCTTAAACCCGGCCTTAAATTTTAATAGTAAAATATTTTCTCGATTAAGTCAGCTGGCTGTATTTAAACTAGAGTAAAAGAATTTAAAGATTTTTGTTTTAAAAATGATACTTAAAACAGAGTAAAATACAGTTATAACTTTGTCTTTGTTTAGGTATTATACTGTTGAATGTAGGTGACCATATAAAGAACAGAAAAATATACTACTTCTAAATTCTATTTGTACACGTTTTCCTTCTTTATTTTATATTTAATTTAGAGAAATATAACATTTTGAGAACATATTTTGCAACCCTAATTATGTATAAAAACAAGATCAAAATTCAAAACCACTACAAAAATGTAAATGATCTCACTTATAACGAAAAGTGACCAGCTGCACAAAGTTTATGTAGTAAAAATTTAGAATAATACCAATTAAAAAAATACTCAATACTGGAGAATAAATACAAATTCGATTATCATTTTTTTTTTATAAAACACAAATTCAATTATCATATTATTTATATTGGTGCAAGAAAATGGAGGTTTCAAAGAGAAGAAAGACTGAAACTTTTGTAACTTTATTCAGCTTAAACTTTGCAATCCGAGATTAAGGCTTTATATAACCAAATGTTTGTGAGTACATTGCTAAACATAATGACACTTGTCACTCTACAATTTCATCATCAAACCTGGCGACGAATCATCCATATTCTTCTGAGTCGTTGGTTCTTCGAAGCTGACTTGATGAGTTGGCTGTATGGAAATTTAGGTAATGAAGCTCTCGTCAATAATATAGCATGGTCGACTACTTTTTCTATGATCGTATGGTGGAGCTGGAAGTGGAGGTGTGGACGAGTGTTCGGTGAAATGGCAGTGTGTCGAAACCGAACTCGTTTTGTCAGGGACAAGTCGAAGGAAGTTTGGGACACTCATATTAGTACTCGTGCTGGTGGATCAAGAGGTGAGAGAAGTAGCAGGATGATCGTGTGGACTGTTCCAGAGAGAGGATGGCTGAAGTTAAACACTGATGGAAGTTCATGAGGTAACCCATGTTTAGCTTCATCTGGAGGGGTTCTTCGGGACGCGGAAGGACGATGGTGCAAAGGTTTTGCACTAAATATTGGTGTTTTCTCGGCTCCTTTGGCGGAGATTTGGGGTGTTTATTATGGTTTATTCATAGCTTAGGAGCTAGGTGTGACGGAGTTGGAGTTAGAGGTGAATTTAGAGGTGGTGGTAGGTTTTCTGAATGATGGGATAGGAGATTCACACCCATTATCGTTTCTAGCACGATTGTGCTATGACTTTCTACAAAAGGACTGGACAGTATGAGTTTCTCATGTATTTAGGGAGGCTAATTGGTTAGCAGATGGTCTAGCTAATTATGCTTTTACTTTACCTTTAGGTTTTCATGCTTTAGAATCATGTCCTAAAGCGGTTGAATCTATTTCACGAGAGGATATTGCAGGTTTTGGTACTCTAAGACAAATGCCTGGTTGATTTTTTTATTTTTTTTGCTAATAAAGATGGGAGATGATTATCTCCCTTTTCTTACCAAAAAAAAAATTTCATCATCAAACCTTAGTGAATCGAATCTGTTATGGATGGTGATCAATTATCCTTGAGCTTTGTCATTTCTTTCACACCTCACTCTTAGTCCTTCATTCACCTCGACTCTGCTTTTTCCCTTTGTTCTATTTTTGTCTTCATCTGTTTTTGACCGTTGAAGACAAATTCTTTTGGGCTGGATTATCTTCGTTTGGGCTTGAGATTCTATGGGCTTCGGTTTGTCTGATTTGGAACCTTCTAGTTCACCTAGAGTCTCACCATGTGTTTGAATTTTGGTGCTGTTGTTAATAGTCTCCCTCAAACTTGGCATTGGCAGAACATCAACGCCAAGTTTGAACCTTAAATCTTCAAATGCAGCAATTGGAAGAGATTTTGTGAAGATGTCAGCTATCTATTGTTGAGCTGGAATGTGTTCAACCACTAAAGATCCCAGAGCAACTCTTTCTCGAACATAATGATGATCCAATTCAAAGTGTTTTGTCTGAGAGTGATATGCTGGATTAGTTGTAAGGTATACTGAAGAGAGATTTTCTTCATAGAGCTCAAGTGTTTAGACAAGTGAGACACCTAGCTGTTTCAAGACAAACAAATCCAGGTGATTTCAGAGGTTGTGTCAGAGAGGGATCTGTATTCTGCCTCTGTTGAACTTCTCGCTATGGTTTGTTGTTTCTTTGATGACCAAGACCAAGAAATGAGATTTCTGCCAAGGAATGTGCAGTAACTTCATGTTGATCGTCTAGTGAGCTTATAACCAGCCCAATCATTGTCACTATATGCTCTCAAAGTGAAATTTGTGTTCTTTGCAAAAGCCAATCCCATAGAAACTGTCCCTTTAACATACCTTATTACTCGTTTCAATAGCATGAAATATGAATCAGAGGGAGTATGCATCTTTTGACATACAAAGTTCACAGCACATTGAATGTTTTGCCTAATGAGTGTGAGGTATTGGAGCTTTCCTGCTGGACTTCTAAATTAGGTGGGGTTGTCATACACATTTGCTTGATTTGGAACCTTGTCCAACTTTAGAGGCAGTGGAGTGGAAGCTGGTGAACAATCAGTCATGCTTGCTGCATGTACCAGGTCTTCTGCATACTTCTGTTGTGACAAAAAGAGTCCCCCTGAACAAAATTGAGCATTTGGGTGTCATAATCTCATGTGCCAGACTTCATCTGAAGTTGAAATCAGTCTTGAAGAATAGAACACTTGGGGGGCTTTGTTCTCCAATATAAAGATCATCATGCATGCTTCCCATAATTAGCACTTTCTTTGTTGCCTTATCAGTCACACGAACAACATCACAATCAAACTCAAATGCACATGGATAATCTCTAGTAAGCTTTGAAATGGATAATAATGATTTAGCTATGTTTGGACATACCAAAACATCTTTTAAAGGGAGTGTACCTGATGTTGAGGCTAGAGCAGCAGATCATGTGTGTGTAATGGGAAGAAAATTGCCATCTCTTATCATGACTGCATCAGATCCACTGTAAGGTTGAACCTGTTGAAGATGATAAGAGGAGCTTGTGACATGTGTTGGTGCACCAGTATCAGGAAACCACTCTTGTCCTGAAGCTTATGTAACATCAGTGATTCTCATTGCAGTCATGGCACTTGGTAGCTCTTCACATTGATAGCTATTGTTGAACATGTGCCAACATTTGAGTGCATGATGACCAGGCTTTCCACATATCTGACAGATGGTCTTTGTTTCTCCTACAGAGCTGGCAGAACTTGATGATGAGGAAAGTTGTTGGTGAAATCCTCTTCCTCTAGTTGAGAAGGCTCTTCTTCCTCTGGTGTTTGCAAATCTGCCACTACTGTTACCCCTGCCACAATTATTGTAGTAGCTGGGAACATTTTCAAATCTCATGACATTAAATGCCAAGTGTGGAGTGGCTGAGGGTTCAACAATGTAGGCATGTATGCGATTGTCATAGTTGTTGAGCTTTGGCACTACATCTTCAAAAGTGGGACTTGGATGTATATCCATGGAACCTTCAATACTTGTCTTCATGGGTTCATATTCTCTTCCCAATCCATGTAAGACAGCAAAGATTTTCATGTTTTCAGCAACTGGATTACCTATAGAAGAAAGCTGGTCACATAGGTTCTTCACCTCAGTGAGATAGTCAGCCATACTCTTTTCACCTTTTGAGGTAGTCTGAAGCTTTCTTTGTAGCTCAAAGAGTCGAGAAGATGACACTCGGTTGAAGTGATTAGCTAAAGAAGTCCAGACATCATGTGTTGTGTTGCAGCCTATGACCACACTTAGTATATCTTCAGAGAAGAAGCCAAGTAGCCACGCCTTAACCACCTGGTCTCCCTTAATCCATTCTGGAAGTTCTGGATTTGCAACATGAGCTACTGCACCATTTATCCCTGGAATCTGAAGTATTGCAACTGGTTTTGGCGAATCGCCATTAACAAAGCCAAGAAGGCCTTGTCCAAATAGGAAGCTTTCAAACTGACTCTTCCACAAGATATATTTTCTCTCGGTAAGCTTTATAGTGACACAATTTGATATGTTTAAGATAGGACAAGAGAAGGCATCATTTCTCTCCATGGCCATGGATTTGACCTAGAGCTCTGATACCATGAAAATGGAGGCTTCAAAGAGAAGAAAGATAAAAACTTTTGTAATTTTATTCAGCTCAAACTTTGCAATCCGAGACTAAGGTTTTATATAGCCAAATGTTTGTGAGTACATTGCTAAACCTAATGCCATTTGTCACTCTACAATTTCATCATCAAACCTTAGTGAAACAAATCTGTTATGGATGGTGATCAATTGTCCTTGAGCTTTGTCGTTTCCTTCACACTTCACTCTTAGTCCTTTATTCACCTCGATTCTGCTTTTTCCCTTTGTTTTGTTTTTGTCTTCATCTGTTTTTGACCGTTGAAGACAAATGTTTTTGGGCTGGATTATCTTCGTTTGAGCTTGAGCTTATGTTGTCTTCAGTTTGTCTGATTTGAAACTTTCTAATTCACCTAGAGTCTTACCATGTGTTTGAATTTTGTAGCAGGTTAACTGCATGAGCTTGAATCTTTCATAGGATTTACAACGTTGCGTACTTAAATTTTGTTGGCAAGCCATTGTACACATCTCTAGATACTATATACTATATACTCATCTACTTAATGGGATCCAAAACAAAACTTTATTATATAATTATTTTTGGTACTATATATGCTTATATGGGGTAATAATGATATATTACAACGAAAGTCAATAGAAAAAGCGTGTTAACCAAGAATTCAATAGACGTAATCACATATCAATTGAATTTTGTTAACTCGGTGATTATTTTGTCTTTATAGGCCCCAGTGGGTGTAACAACTCTTCTTAGTGTTGTACCAAGTTTTGGCCTTCAATTTAAATCAAAACCTAATCCTCCAACCGCATAAAACCAACATATTTTCTCCTAAAATAAAAATAATAATAATAATATTACAAAAAAGACAAATAAAACTAAAGAAAAATATCCACCAAGTTTTTGAAAAAAATGCATTGTATTATTTGTCTCCCTATATAAACTCCATTTACTATCATTCTAATTTCCAACACTACTACACATTCTCTCTTCTTCTCATCTACACTTGATCTTTAAACCCTCTGGCTCTAACAGAAGTTTATAGAAATCACATCAATGGAGATCATCAAGAGCTTCCTCTGTTTCATTTCTTTCACGATTTTTCTTCTATTCTCATCAATGGCAGATGCTAACAAAGCACAACACCATGAGTTCATTGTACGATATCATCATATTTCAATTATTTTAACGTCTATATAATTAAACCTTTTTATATAATAATGTTTACATATATATATATATGCAGATACAAGCTACGAAGGTGAAGAGACTATGTGAAACTCACAATAGTATTACGGTTAATGGAATGTTTCCTGGTCCAACACTTGTAGTCAATAACGGTGATACTCTCGTCGTTAAAGTCATTAACCGGGCCCGGTACAATGTCACAATCCACTGGTAATATACGATTAATCCACACCCGTCACGTACTATTAAACGCGTTTTTGCATAGTTGGTCTTCAGATTTTAAAGGCTGCGATATAAAATGAAAAACATGGACCGATTTTTAAAAAAAAATTTTGAAAATGAGCCAGTTTTAAAAATAAAAATTTAAAAATATAAAATGGGTTGCTGGCTCGTACTTACTCTAATTAGCCTCATGACCGGCCCTGCGTCTTCGTTTTTTATACTGATTGATGTGGTGGCATGCAGGCATGGTGTGAGACAAATGAGAACCGGTTGGGCTGATGGACCGGAATTCGTGACTCAATGTCCAATTAGACCGGGATCAAGTTACACGTACCGGTTTACAATTCAAGGACAAGAAGGTACACTTTGGTGGCATGCTCATAGTTCGTGGCTTAGAGCCACTGTCTACGGTTCACTTCTTGTCCTTCCTCCAGCTGGTTCATCTTATCCATTCCCAAACCCTCACCGCGACGTCCCACTCCTTCTTGGTAAACATTAATTAAAATTCGAAATCATGATCGATCATCAATCAAATTTTAATACAATTATTTGTTTGATATATATTAACTGATTTTCAATTTTGGTGAATTATGATTGGTTAAAGGTGAATGGTGGGATGCGAATCCGGTTGATGTATTGAGAGAAGCTATTCGAACCGGATCAGCTCCAAATATCTCTGACGCTTACACCATTAATGGTCAACCTGGTGATCTCTATAAATGCTCTTCTCAAGGTTTAACTCTCTTTTTTTCTCCATTTATTTCACATAAATATTTAATTATATAAACGGTTTCAAAAAAAAATTCTTTTCCCAACTGTCTTAACTGAATTTGGTATATTTTATTCAAATAATAATATTTTTAAAGAGAAAACAAAAGCATCATCCCAAAAGACCACATATAAAACTATGTACTATACTAATTTTAATTTATATAATTTTTTTTTTTTTTTTTTGTTACAGATACGACAATAGTACCCATAAATGTTGGTGAGACCATACTACTACGAGTAATAAACTCTGCTATGAACCAACCGCTTTTTTTCACGGTGGCTAACCACAAGCTCACGGTGGTTGGAGCTGACGCCTCATACCTAAAACCTTTCACCACCAACGTCATAATGGTCGGTCCAGGTCAAACCACAGACGTTCTCATAACCGGTGATCAACCACCAAACCGGTATTACATGGCTGCAAGAGCTTACCAAAGCGCACAAAACGCACCGTTTAGCAACACAACCACAACCGCAATCCTCCAATACAAATCCGCCCCTTGCTGCGGCGGAAGTGGTGGAGCTAGTAAAGGTATCGTTGTGAATATCCCTACGATTTAGATTTAGATAAATAAAGAGACACCATTGAAACAAATATCTTGCGCTCTATGATTTTTTATTGATTAAAGTCTTAAATTTTACAATAAACTAAAACCATTTATATAAGCTCCAAAATCCGATCCCATTAAAAAAACTAGAATAGTTTCATTTTCCTAAATCTCTTTCGGCCCACGTCATTCTTTTAGCCAACTCTATTAGACCGTTAATATTATTTTATGACATATTTTAACAGGTATCTCCATCAAACCGATAATGCCTCTACTTCCAGCTTACAACGACACCAACACAGCCACAAAATTCAGCCAAAACTTCAGATCATTAAGACGAGCTGAGGTTCCGAAAATAATCGATGAGAATCTCTTTGTAACCGTTGGTCTCGGTCTAAACAACTGTCCTAATAATTTTAGATCAAGAAGATGTCAAGGTCCTAATGGTACACGCTTTACTGCATCTATGAATAATGTTTCATTTGCTCTTCCAAGTAACTACTCTCTACTTCAAGCACATCATCATAGTATCTCAAGTGTGTTCACAACCGATTTTCCGGCGAAACCTCCGGTTAAATTTGATTACACTGGAAGTAATATAAGTAGATCTCTTTACCAACCTGTGAGAGGAACTAAGCTATATAAACTCAAGTATGGTTCAAGGGTTCAGATTGTTTTACAAGGTACTAGTATAGTAACTGGTGAAAATCATCCTATTCATTTACATGGATATGATTTCTACATTCTAGCTGAGGGTTTTGGTAACTTCAATCCCAAGAAAGATACTTCAAAATTTAATCTTGAGGACCCGCCGCTTAGGAACACCGTAGGTGTACCTGTTAATGGCTGGGCCGTTATCAGATTCGTCGCAGATAATCCTGGTAAGCTAATATTAAATTTACATAAATAATTATTTAAATTTACATTTTTTAATACAAATTTACATTTGAAGTTTTTCGTGGTTAAGTATTATTATATTCAGAGCCGGCCATAAAATTTTAAAGACCGCAATCTAACACAAAAAATATGCCAACTTTGCATAAAATTTCAAATATTAGACTGATTTTTTAACTAAAATTTTAAATAGATAGTCGCAATGTTATGTTTTATCTGCTTGAATTTATGACGGACTCTAATTGTACTAACAATAATAAAACATCCAAGATTTTATTTTTCAGCTTAGTTTGTATATCCAAAAATATAGAGAAAAATGAATCCACTTCAATCATGCTAAAAGTTCTTTTTAAATCGAGTTTTTGATATTTTTTTATAAAAGTGATATGATTTAGTATACTTTAATTAATGGGATTTAATTAAAATGATTGAAATTATTACAGGAGTATGGATAATGCATTGTCACATAGATGCACACATATCATGGGGACTAGCAATGGCTTTCTTAGTTGAGAATGGAAAAGGATTATTAGAGACAATGGAGGATCCTCCGGCTGATTTGCCCCTTTGTTAAAGATAATATTTGTCACATGAAACTACATAATAGTTTTCATGATATAGTGAAATTGTTTTTTTTTTGTTGGTATTAGATTAAACTCATTATTTCTCGATTATTGATGTATTCTTTTGACATTATAGTACCAAATCAATGCTAAAGAGTATCATGATAAAAGTTGATTTTTCGTATATGCTTAATTGAATCATTCCGTTGTTTTTTTATTTTATTTTTTAGTTGTGTTTATGGTTGTTGAGCTAGAATTCTATTAGTTTCCATAGATAAGCATGGAAATTAATTGAGCATAAAAAAAAAAAAATGCCGTAATATGAAACACATTATGAAACTAATTAGCCTAATTCGATTTTGTTGTAAATTTTTTTTTTTTAATCAAATTAAAATCAGATTTTTCTACTTTTTATAAATACCTACTATTCTTTTACGTAACATTGTATTTGAATTTGATATTAGATACATACATTATGTCTTTTATACATCAGTTTAATTTTTTTTTTTAATGATCCTGGTATCCGAAACTCCAAAAGATTTCGACTAGGTCCAAGGCGTTCGCAATCGCTAAAAGTATCCAGAAGAGCCGCCGAAATTCACTCCATTTTAATTTACAGTGGTCAAAATTCGAAACCAGGTGGCGAAACTCACAGTTATGAGTCATTTACCACCAGAACTAGAAGCTCCGGTTACATCAGTCTAAATTTACTAATCACTCATATCTAAATCACAAAAGAAATTTGGAAATGAAATAGGTCGTGGAATTCTAAGTTTGTTGAGCAGAAAAAGTTGGGGAGAAAATTTAAGTGATTTCCGACGAGGATGAATCATAATTTTGATCACTAACTAGAAGAAATAAAAGTTGTCAAGACTTTACTAACGTTTGAGTAATATCAATGGACTAATTATAACGACAAATATAATCATTCTTACACATCTTATTGGGTTGAGTAGCTAGGAAATTAATGTACTGTATTTTGAAACAATCCCAATTGTTCTAAACAAAGAGTGGTAAGAGATGCTTTTAAAAAAAACTATGTAATACAAAACAAGTATTTATTTAAGAAAACTAATTAAATTTTTGAAAGACGAAATTAATTATATAATATATTGTTCTATTTACAAATAATAAATATTTATTTTTAAATTATTATCTACTACAATATGTAGTATCAGATGATGGTCCGCGTAATGTGCAATCTAAATGATCATAAATAATTATGAAAAATGAATTTTGTGATATAGAACTCGAACTTTTTTATATATAATGTGGATATATATTCAAAAGAGGCCTACCAATTAAATAAGTGTGTATAATTTACCAATAAACTTTAAATTATTTAAGCATTTAATTAGTATAATTAAACTGTGAAAAAAATACTATAAACTTTTAGCTCTAAAAATTAAATGCTTAAATAATTTCAAATTCATTGGTAAAACACAATCAAATTTTTAGTTTTGTCAAGTGTTAGAACTCAAGATATATAACACACAAAATCAAAAATCACATTCTCTCTCTAAATTTTCTCTCTACCCATAATCTCTCTGTAGTTTCTACAGAGTTAACCGGCGAGAAGAGAAGAAGAGGAGATCTCTCTTTTTCTTCTGAGCACGAACTCTTGCACCGACGTCTCCCACTCCGGTGGCTTCGCCGGCCCTCTTCAGTTCCCTTTCTCCGGCGGTTTGGTGGTGTTTCGCTACGGTACCGACTCGAAAGCGCCTTGACCTCCTGGTGACGACTGGGAGGCTCATGGTGGTCAACGCAGTGGTTATTCCCTCCAGACGGTGGTTGGTGCTCTCCTTCCCCCTTTGCCTCCGTTTCCGGTAGGGCTAGTCCGGATCTGGCTCTTCCCCGCGGTGGTGGTCCCCCTGCTCCTCCTTCGCTTTCGTTTCCCGAGTCCTCACTGGTGGTTGGAGATCCTAGTCTCCGGCCTTTGCTGTTGCTCTGGAGCTTCCTGTCGCGGTTCCGGTATGGATCTTTTCAGGTGGCTCCCCCGGCTCTGCTGCTCCTCCTCTCGCCGGCGCTAGGCGCAAGTGGAACACTCACGGTGTGGTGAGCCGGCGAGGTTAGTTTTTGGTGGCCAGTTGTCTGTGGAGGTGGTGGGCGGAGCCTCCGAAGTCGTCTAACGGTGGTGCTAGCTGCAGCTTTCTCGTCGGTTTGGGGTCGTCGGCATACGGATGGTAGGTGGCCGGCCTCTGTTTCTCGTCTTCTCCGATGCTTCAGGCGGTGACGTTTTGGTCTAACGGCGGCGGCGGTGGTTAGCTAGGGTTTCAAGTCATACAACCTTGCTTTGAGCTTGTTTGTGTGGGCTTTAGGGTTTGGGTCTTAGCCCAATTTGTTTGTTTGGGTTTCTGTCCTGTTGGGTCTTTTTTGGGCTTTAGCCCATAATTTTTTCTCTTCTTTGAAGAGAATAAGGTTTCAGAGG
>OVBE01010406.1:0-15049 GCA_900406425.1 Iberis pinnata
TAATTGGCTTGACCTTGAAGAAGTTGTTGTAACATAGCTTCAATGTTGAAAGGTTGACCTGGAGGTTGGTTAGATGAGAAACCAGGAGGTGCACCAGTAGGTTGTTGCTGTGGTAGTTGAAAACCATTTTGTTGTTGCTGCTTTGGGAAGTAACCTCTGTTCTGGTTGTAGTTGTTGAAAGGCTGAGAGTTCTTTTGTTGTTGAGGTGGGTCCACTTGGTCTTGTGGATTAGCAACGTTGTTGCTTCTGTAAGAAAGACCAGGGTTATTAGAGTAGTTAAAGTACCCTTTGTTGTAACCACCTTGATTATGCACATAGCACATTTCCCCAGCTTGAATCTGAAGTTGTTCTTCATTAAAGATGAAGTGGACTTGATGTTGTTGACCCATGAGTAACCTGTCCAACTTCTCATTCAGTGCCTTGATCTGCTTCTTTGTGCAATCATCAGAAGCAGAACTACCTCGAGGTGTTCTGTCATAGTCCTCATTGTAAATCCCATCAGACTGGTCATGTTTTTCTACTAACTCCCATCCTTCATCCATACTTTTGTTGAGGAAGTTCCCATTACTTGCTGTATCTAGCAACATTCTAATTTTGGGCAGAGCACCTCGATAGAGGGTGCTGAGTAGGGAAGCTTTGTTGGATCCGTGATGTGGGCATTGCATTGTGTAGTTCTTGAAGCGCTCCCATGCTTCAGAGATGGTTCAACATTCTTTTGTGCAAAGCCCAAAATATCATTCCTCAGTCTGGCGGTTCTAGAAGTTGAGAAGAACTTTGCAAGGACTGCTTTCTTGCAGGCATCCCACGTTGTGATGGAGTTCCTGGGAAGTGACTTCTCCCATTGGTGTGCCTTCTCCCCTAAATAGAAAGGGAAGATGTGTAGTTTGAAAGAATTCTCACTCACACCATTTATCTTCGTGAGGCTGCAAAAGCGATCAAAATCGTCGAGATGATCGAGTGGATCCTCCATAGGTAGACCATGGAACTTGTTTCCCTGCACCATTGCGATCAGACTATGCTTGATCTTGAAGTTGTTGTTTTGAACCGCAGGTGGATTGATTCCATTTCTGATGGTGTGAGTGTTGGGGTTATCACCAACACCTATAGTGTGCTGGTTATCTCTTTCAACGTTGTCTGCCATTTGTAAGTCCAACCGTCTCAAGTGTTCCGCATGTTCGTGCTCACATCTTGCCCGAGAGTATTCCCGTTTAAGAGCTATGATATCATCAACAAGAGGAATCAAGTCTGTTGGTCCTCTGCTTCTCGGGCTTATATACTGCTAAGCAGGTACCTGAAAAGAAAGCAAACAAAGGTAAACAGGTAAGTAAAGTTGTAAAATATAACTCGCCACGCCACGGTTGCAATTGCTGCCGCGTCGCAGCGTTGATGAATTAGACATCCTCGAGATCCCACCTTGCGTCAACTCCAGCAACAAATTACACCCTCTCCCCACCTAATGACGCAGCAGGTCTGGACATTATGATGTGGAAACATGGCGAAGACATTTACAAACCATCCTTCTCTTCCTCGAACACCTAGAGACAATTAAGTACCACTTACCCTCGTTTATCTTGGTCTCAGTCCATTTGGTTTTCCCAAGGGATTCCCCATTGTGCTTTTATTGCTTGGCTTGCTATTCATGACAGGTTGCAGACAGGTAATCGTATGCGGAGTTGGGGAGTGCACCAGCCATGCCTATTTTGCGGAGAGCTAAAAGAGACGAGAGATCACCTTTTCTTCGCCTGCCCTTACACGTTTACGGTGTGGTCGAGCTTGACCAACAAGATACTCTCACGGCGCTTAAATCCCTGCTGGCACAGGACTTTGCAAAGTCTTTAACATCAGTCCCACTCACGCATTGATCGGATTCTCCTTAACCTTAGCTTCCAAGTCACCATCTACTATCTCTGGCGCGAAAGGAACAACCGAAGGCACGACTCACGTCCTCAAGCACAACACCCTCTACATCGTATGATCACAACTGTGATTACAGATAGACTACACAGCCTCTATTACGGTCCCAATGCTCCATTACATGCACTTTTACCGCGATGGCTGGCTATCCAACAAGCATCAGCTCGGACCTAGACGGATTGATTCATGCGCTGTTGTGCATTACAAGCCATTTACTAGTTTGCATATTGTTTTTTCTTTACGGGTCCTTTAGGTGGTGTACAATGGTTTGTACTCTTTTTCCTGATACTGGTTTTATCCCACAGGGTTTTCTAGTGTCAGGTTTTAATGAGGCACCATTGTTACACACTCCACACCAAAGGCCCTAGATTTCCAAGATTTCCAGCTAATTGCATATCTCATTGTACATATGAACCTCTTATTGTTTGATTAATAAATTTAACATTTAATCAAAAAAAAAGTTGTAAAAGAAGCTTGATCTCAAAAGATCCAAAATCCAGAATGTAGTAAACAATACCCAATTGGCAACGACGCCAAATTGATAGTAAGATTTTTTTATGTCCTAGAGAGATCAATTCCCATCGTTGTAGTATAGATGAGGTGTCAATCCAAATGGGTGTGTAGTAATCAATCAAGATTGCAATGGATGCTTCTAACTCAAGCTAAACAATAAAAAGGGTGGTTTTCTAACAGGTCATAAGTGAAGTGAAACATGCTGGAACTAAAAAGCATAAACAGAACAAGAAGCATAAGAAGCTAAAAATGCTAAAAGGTAAAAACAGAGGAAAAAGCAGAGAAGGTAAAAGATGTAATCAAGTGTAAAGCAATTCCTAAGGAAAAAAGGTAATCAACCAGAGATCCGTCCTAATCTACCTAAGCACCTAACATACCTCAAACAACAATGAGCTATCCCTAGACGATAGGTTCATAAGTAACCAAGTCCATTTCCTTGATGAATGGAATCAATCTAAGAAATCACCATACCTAACTCCCGTTAATGGTACACTACCTAGAAGGCACTAAGAACCAACCTACCAAAGCCAAAAAGCCCCTAGTCATCCATCCCCTTAGGCTGAAATGCATATCCTAAGCATCTAAGGTGTTGCGTAGGATGAGCTAATCTCTGAAATTACCACGATCAGACATTCCATTGAACGCTTTTTGGGCGCTGGAATGTCCAAGATCATATTTTGATTGGCATAAAAGAAACTAGCATTAACCACAATGAAAAAGAAGGGGTGTATATTCAAATAAGCTTAGGTGCTTAAGTTGTGATCAGGACATCAACCCTAGTTTACCCCATCCTCAGGAACTTCAAGAAACTACTCACTACTCATGGAAATGAAAACTGGAAAAACAGAAATCATAACTTCAAAGCTAAACATTTTGATCAAAGGTTAAACAGTTGAAGAACAGCAAGAACAGTAAGAACTCAATCCCAGAAAAGCAAGAACAGCAATGGAATAGTAACAAACCCAGAAAATGCTCAAAGCTTAAAACAAACGATTAAAAGTAAAAACAAAAGATTAAAAGTAAAAACAGAAGATCAATATGCACCAGATAAACAACAACCTAAAACTAAGCAGGAAAGTAAAAGAAAGCAGTAGATTAGCATAAACTTAAAAGATTATGGGTTTTTACACCAAGAACAACAAAGAAAACAAAAACCTAAGACAAAAACCTAAAAAGGAAACAAAAACAGAACTTGGTAAAAAGGAGGCGCATTAGGGCTTATATAGTGTTCAGANGTCCATTCCGAATTTAAGTTGGTCGAGTTGGAGCTTAAGCTGATGCGTGATTGATCTGTGCTGAAGTGAGATCGATCCAGAGGTGAGTGTGGGATCGATCCAGAGGTTGAGGTGGGATCGATCAAGAGGTTAGTGTTGGATCGATCCAGGTTGAAGTGGGATCGATCTAGAGGTTGAGTGTGGATCGATCCAGTGATCGATCCATGCTGATGGTGTCATCGATCTGGGATCGATATAGTCTAAAGCTGAGATCAATCCAGGCTTGAGCTGAGATCGATCCAGTCTTAGTTCTGGAATCGATCCAGGTCTTGTGCTGGTCTATTCCAAATTTTCTGCTCCTTTTCTAAATTCTCACAAAACCTTCCTGAAAACTCCTGAAAGTCCTGAAAAATCTCCGAAATGCGTGCATATGCGAATTCTAATGCAAAAGTCCTAAAAATCACAAACTTACTGGAAAAAACTATAAATGTGATGTATGCACGCCTAAATACCTCAAAACTGATGCTAAATGACTTCTAAAAACCATGAAAATTCAGAGTCATTAGAAATGTTTCCGGTTTTAGGACCTATCCACAAATACCTTCACTCCATTTGGTCCAAGTGGTAATCCATTAACCAACGCCTTCGAATCTTTGCACTGCCAACGACTTTCAGCCACAACCTGATCACCTGATGAGTTCCATTCCAATAGTTTGCATTTCTTCAAAGAAGTTGTGTAAGGGCTCTGCCATACATGTAAACAATTACTAAACCATTTCCATTTCACTACCAGTCTCAAACATAATTAAACATGTAGATGAAAATTACCTTTGGTATATTTACTTCTGGTTGGATCCCCATATCTGAAATAACATACTTTTTGTCAGGCCATGCAATCATTTTTCCCACAGCTTGTTCAATAGTGAAAAAGTTGGATAGAGGTCTCCAAAGAAATGCTTCTTTCTTGGAAGCAGATTCAACCAAAATTTTAACAACATTAGGGCCTAACGGAGTATCACCAACTAAGACTTCTGGATCAGAAGACATAAAACGCCCCTCAACAACTATCATTTCATTATCACACCAATCAAGGAAGACACACTTAGGCTGCAGTTTCCTTGTAACACTCACAAAATATTTAATCAAAATTTATGATTCATCTTAACAAAAAACTAACCAAGACTAACTTAGCCATGTACTTACTTTTGCAGCAGATGTCTCCCCTACTTTACCTTCTGGTGTCTGTTACAAACAAAAAAACGTCAAAAAAATTGAAAACTAACTGCAAGCTAATTAGGATTTAAAACTAACTTGTGTCTTCATTTTGTCAATCTCTTCTTGCAATTCATTCACTTGTTGAATCAAGGTAAATTGCTTCTCTTGCATGTCTTCCATATACTTATTCCTTATTTGTATGCAGGAAAACTTACTCATATTCATGCCTCTACCCATTGCTCTCAACCTACCAGGATTTTAAGCTCCTAAGAGTTCAGAGAGTTGATCTTCTTGTGGATTTTTCGAACTTGACCGACTACCAATTATAACTATTTCAGTCGCTTTCTTCTACAAAAAATAAGTAAGTCATCCATTTCAAAATGAAAATATGTTACATTTCAATAAAATAATACTACTTACAAACTTTTCTGAAGTATTTGTATTAACTGATGTTCCATCTTTCTTGGTACGCGACTTCACCCATACTTTCAGACTTAACTGGTTTTATATTCTTTCTCTGCTTAAAATATAAAACACGTATGTTAGTGCTAATAGTTCTTTGGCTTCAGTTGCATTCTCTGCTGGTTAGTTGTTGCAACAGTTCTGATTTCTTTAATCATACGTGATTTAGATTCCCTCCATAGACATCCCATCTGCTTAAGAGCAGCAGTCTTTTGAAACTCCTCATCAAGATCAAACCTTTCCTGTATTATAACCACAAAACAAATGATATGTAAAGCAGACAAATACCTGAACAGATTTCCATAAGTCAGTTTTTATTTTAGGACTTATCTTTCTCCAATCTTCAATAACAATTGGTACTTGTTCACGTACCAATGGACCTAAATAAGATGATAACTTCACTGATTCAGGACCACAAAGTTGTCCCATCTTGTTAAAATCAACTCTTTCTTTCACAATTGGATACTTAGCCATGTGTCTCATCATTGTTGGTCCTCGCTATCTTTTTGGTTTTGGTGTATCAATACGCTCTTCTTGTTTATTCTCTTCATTCTTCTTATCTCCTTCCTCTTCTACTTGTTCATCCTCATTCAAATGCTTATCTCCTTCATCATAATTACGATCTAACCATTCATCTTCTAATAGTTCATCTTCATTCAACTACTTATCTCCTTCATTATCAATCTGATCTATCTCTTCTCTTTCTAACAGTTCATCTTCATTCAAGATCTTCTCTCCTTCATCATCATTTTTATTTAGATCTTCTCCTTCTAATTGTTCATCTTCATTCAAGAGCTTCTCTCCTTCATCATCATTTTCGTTTAGATCTTCTTTTTCTAATAGTTCAATTTCATTCAAGAGCTTCTCTCCTTTATCATTCTGCCTTATATGTTGATCTCCTTCCTCTCGATGGTCCTCATCATTATGTCCTAACTCTTTATCCATTGCATATTCTGGTGGTGTATTTTTTGTACAAATTCAATAGCATCATCTTTTCTCTTTCTTTTTCCTACAATCTTCTTGCGACGACCCATATTAATTCACCTGAAATCATAAGTTAACAATTTAATACTCAATATCAGCCATACCAATTTAAATTAACAACATAACAAACGGTTTATAAAATGATAAAAAAATACAAGTTCATAATAAAAATAAAGTAAAATTTCAATCAAATCACAATAGTATTCAATATAGTAACAATGGCAGTCATCTCAAACATAAATTCCTTCACAATCTAAGCGGGCACTCTCAGTTTCTTCAGTATCAGTACTCATGTCAACAGTAGTGGTCCAATATTTCCATGTACATCTTCAACTTCTTCATCAGTTTATCTTCTTGAAGGTCCTTTCATAACTAAACACCAACTCGATTCATCATCTATTCTTGACTAGAATACTTGTCTAGCTTGAGATGCTAATATGTATGGATCTTTTGTAAAGTGTACTTAACTTTGGTTAAGGTTAACTAGTGTGAATCCATCTTCTTCCTTAACTCTGTCACCCTTAACAGTCTAATGACATTTAAAAATCAGTATGTAGAAAACATTGTAATCGAACAGTAGTATGTCCACTACTCTGCCATAGTATGTTAGTAAATCAACAACATGTGATGCGTCTTTAGCACTAGCTCTACACATTGTTGTGGCCTCATATATTACCCCACTATTTTGAATTTGCCTTTGAACTGAGTTTGTTTGGAACCTATGACCATTCACTATGTATCCTGTGTATGACCTTGCAGTACTTCTTGGACCATATACCAACCATTTTAATGTATCTGAATGACTTTCAGATGTAATTGGTATCTAAAAAACATAAAACAAAACACATTCAGCAATTAAATTTGTTGTTTTAAAGTGTAACTCTTGCCTGATCTCTTAACCATCATGGAATTTTGTGTGTGCATACTCCATAAGTATGTTGCAGTACGGTTGCATCTTGTATATGTGTTTTGCAGATATTGTAGATGCAACCTGGTTAAGGAAACAATGGTCAGTGATCCATATGGGTGAAAGCTGATAATGAGATTAGTAATTGGTTAAACTTACTCCACATAAGAGTCCACCTCTTCCTTATTCTGGATCCCCGCAAGATGAGCTATTTTTAACTCTGATTCACTAAGGGTAACTGTAGTTGCTGTTGGTATTGGACGACCATCAATGATAGAGTTTTTCTCAAACTCAGTGTTTCTCTCTTGTTTTTCTTCCACATTTGTAGCCTTTCTAAGAAAATCACTATAAAATCTTACACCAATACAACCCTCTGGTCTTGCATCGTTACGTACAAAATCTTTCAAGATTTTCATGTACCTTTGAAATGGGTACATCCACCTAAAGTGGACTGGTCCACAAAGTCTTGCTTCCCTTCCTAAATATACTGTCAAATGCACCATTATATCAAAGAAACTTGGAGGAAAAACTCTTTCAAACATGCAGAGAGTTTCCACTATTTCAGTCTCCAAGACAACAATTTGTTCCCTGTCAATTACTCCTTAACACAATTGATTGAAAAATGCACATAAGCGTACAATGGCTAACCTATGACCTTTAGGTAATAGACCTTTAAGTGAAACTGGAATAAATTGTTGCATCAATACATGATAATCATGTGATTTTAGTCTTGATATTTTACAATCATCTAATAATACGCCTCTTGCAATATTGGAGCAGTATACCTCTGGTCCTTTAAAGTTAAATAGTCTCTTACAAAAAAATTTGCTTATTTGATTTTGACAAAGACCAAGGAGCTGCTGGAAGGTACATTCTTTTTCCTTTGGTAGTAGTATGCAAATCAGTCATAATACCAAGTAATCCAAATATTTACGTGCATTGAGTCCATCTTTTGACTTCTCACAATGTAATAATGTTGCAACAATACTAGCAACCACATTTTTCTCCACATGCATAACATCCAAGTTATGCCTAACTGGTATTTCCTTCCAGTAAGGTAGTTTAAAAAATTGATCTTTTCTTCCACCTCAATAACTCATCTTTATCAAGTGGTAAATCTCCTTCCTCGGATTCACTTGAGAAATCTTCATTTTCAGAATCAGAGATACTGACTTCTATCACTTTCGTCTTATTCCTAGATTTTTTAAGATTCCCAAAGTCATTCTTGAAGATTTTTTAGATTTCGTGATATATCATGACCTGATAATATCCTATCCTTTCTCCTATATTCAACTTTTTCATCAAACCAAGACTTATTTCCCCAATAACTATGTGTTGGTGGCAAACATCTTCTGTGAGCCATGTAAACATGTTTCCTACTGAACTTCAACCACATGATGTATGTGTGTTTCCCACATACAGGACAATCCATTTTACCCTTCACTTTGCATCCAACAAGATTCTCATAGGCTGGAAAATCATTGATTGTCCATAGAAGCATTGCCTTTAGATTAAATGTATTCTTACTAAATGCATCATATGTCAACTCTCCACTTGTCCAAAAATGAATTAGCTCTTCTATTAGTGGTTCTAAGTAGACATCTATACTATTTCCAGGTTGTTGAGGACCTGGAATAAGCAATGACAACATTATATTTTCCTTTTTTATACAATTATTAGGAAGCAGATTGTATTTTACTAGTAGTACATGCCAGCAACTATACTTAGTATTCTTCATGTTGAACGAATTAAACCCATATTTGGAAATTCCTAGACGGATGTTTCTTGCTTCAGCTGTAAAGGAAGGGTACTTGTCATTCAGATGATCCCATGTCACAGAATCTATCGGGTGACGAAGCTTTGCATCTGTGCTTTTGTTATTAAAGTGCCATTTTAAATCTTTTGCCATTTCTTCGAATCTGAACATCCTTTTTAACCTTGGTATTATGGGAAAGTATCTAAGTACTTTTTGTGGGACACTCTTCTTCACTTCACCTGTNGACTTCCCCTTTGTGCATATTGATCTTCCATCTTGAAGCATTGCATTTTGGACAATTGTCAAGCTTCTTGAAATTTTTCCTAAACAGACAACAATCGTTTATGCGAGCATGGATCTTACGATATCCCTTATCAAATTTTTTTAGAAACTTCTTCACTTCATACAAAGATGTGTGCAAGACATTATCCTCTGGTAACATGTCTGGTAACATATCTAATAGATCATTGAACCTCTTATCAGATCATCCATTTTGTGTCTTAAGTCTAAACAATGAGACAAATGCATATAGTTTGCTATGATTTACACAACTTGGATATAAGAGTTTCTCAGCATCAACTAATTTTGCAAGAAAGTCATTTTCTTTCTTGTCGGCCGCCTCTGCCATTTCACCAAAGTGACCATCATTGGCTAACTTTTCATCTTACAATGCAGCTGGTTTATATAAACCCACAATCTCATCATTCCAATTACATTCGCTGCTTACACATGAATCATATAGCTCTATTTCTCCATGATGATACCAGTCCTTCCGCCTTTTATAACTCTCATCCATTCATCTTGTTACAAGATGCGAGACAACCTCATTATATTGAGTGACGAATTACATTGCGACAGTCAATGCATGGGCAAACTATGACATCAATGTCACCTAATCTTGCAGCTATAGACTTAACAAACGCCCAAGCACCTCTTTCATACTCATGATCAGCTCTTTAGGGGGAATAAAAAATATTAAAGGTTGTATTAGAACATTTAATAAAAAAAAAAATAAAAAACTAAACCTAATTTTATGGAATCCATACCTGCTAATATGGACCCATGACTTGTCCAACATAACTAAATATTTTTTATAACCTTTAGTAAGAAAAAGGTTTTATTAGAACCTTTATTTAAAAAATTATAATCTCTAAAGTTATAGGTTTGTTAAAACCATCATACAACCAAAATAATAACCTTTATTAAAGAAAAAGGTTTTATTAGAATTTTTATTTTAAAAATTATAATTTGTAAAGTTATAGGTTTGTTAAAACCATCATACAACGAAAATTATAACATTTAATAAGAAAAAAGTTTTATTAGAACCTTTATTTTAAAAAATATAATCTGTAAAGTTATAGGTTTGTTAAAACCATCATACAACCAAAATTATAACCTTTATTAGTTTTAATAATCTAAATTCATATAAGTTTGTTAAAACCATCATACAACCAAAACATATATGTATATTTATCAATTATTAAGCACATGCTACTAACACAATTTTTAATTGTACACTTAGACAGGTTTTTCAATGTTTTATACTGGCTTATAAGTTTTAATAATCTATATTGTTACAGGTTTGTGAACATCATCATACCACCAAAACATATATGTATACTTATCATTTATCAAGCATATGCTACTAATACAATTTTAAATTGTATAATTAGCAAGGTTTTACAAGGTTTTACACTGACTTATTAGTTTAGTAAGCTAAATGGTTACATATTTGCTAAACCAATTATACGACATATATTCTTCACCACATATATTGAACAACACACGAAAAACAACAACATAGAGGTTTCAGACATATTTTGGATGAACAAAACCCCTAAACTAACAAAAATTGAAGAACCATAAATTATATGAAAAACCACAACTAACTTGAAGTTGTTGTTTGAGGAAATGGATGAAGTATCTTCACTTCACTAAACAAATTCACACAGAAACACTTGCAAAGAAAAAGAAAATACAGATATATTAAACCCAAATAAACATCAAAAATCAGTGAAATTACCATCAATTAAAACCAAAAATCAATTTAAGATAACCCTAGATATCTATGAAAGCAATCAATTGCAGATTTATTCGAAATCGATATACCTAAACCTAATCAACTTTTAAAATGCAAGAGGAGTTACAAGACTTACCAATCGACTGAGATAGAGACTTCGACAGCGTTAGCAGTATCCGGAGATGGCGGGTGTGATGGTGGAGAGTTACAAAGGTGGCGATTTCAGTGGCGAAACGTAAGACGAAGAAGGAGGTGAAAATGATAAAAAAAAAGTAAACTAAAAAATTGTCTAAGTGTTTGGCCGGACAAAAAAAAATTTGTTTTCCATTTAATGAAAATACAATAATAGCAATTTTTTTTATTAAAATGTCTACGAAGAAATTTTTGAATTTTGCCAAATTTTTCTTAATTATATATAAGATCATATAGTAAATGTTTGTATTAGAAGTGTTGAATGTTACATAGTTTTATGTTTCAAAATTTGTATTTTTAATTGTAATGTTTGTGTCTAATCTATCATTAAGAATTATTATATAAATTAGTTTGTATGAGTCAATAATTTTGTTTAAGGCTTAAACGAAAATAGAGTTTAGGGACTTGTGTTTAACCACAATATGGGATTATGGTATTGTTTGGTTTTTGGATTTTGTGCTGAACTAAACCTAATAAAATTTCGGTTTGGTTCGGTTCGGTTTTTGGTTTTGAAGTTCGGTTAAGTTTTGGTTATTTTTTTGTTTTTCGGGTTCTTTCAGGTTTTCACGGTTTATTCGGTTCGTTTTTTTTTTTTGCTTATTCGGTTATTTTGGATTTATCGGTTTAGTTCGGTTACGGAAATTGAATTTTTTTTTTGTGCCATTCGGTTATTGAAACATAATTTTGTTTGGTTCAAAAAATCTCGGTTTGGTTCGGTTTAAAATTTTTGGTTTTCGGTTTATATTCTCAGCCATAGAATCTACAATCATACAAATTTTTTCATCTATAATTAAATTATACTTAAGAGATTACAGTATAAAATTAAGAATTATGTGTTTAGGGTCTAGAATCAATTTTAAATTTAAGGTTAAGGTCTAAACATAAATATAGTTTAGGGTCTTGTGTTCAACCACAATATGAGACTATTATCAAGTGGTTAAGTAATTTAGGGTTTAGTGACTATAGTTATTTTCCAATATGGTTGAGGATCTACCCAATTTAGAGTCTAAAATTATTAAGTAATTTAGGATTTAGGGACTAATTATTTTCCAATATGATTTAGGATCTACCTTAGGGTCTAAATTTGTTAAGTAATTTAGGGTTTAGGGACTATACTTATTTTCCGATATGATTTAGGGACTACCCAATTTAGGCTCTAAATTTGTTAAATAATTTAGGGTTTAGGAACTATAATTATTTTCCATTAGAATTTAATATCTACCTAGTTTAGTGTCTAGAATTGTTAAGTGTTTTAGGGTCTAGGGACTAACATCTATAGAATGGAAATTTTTTTAAGTAATTAGGATCTATACTTACAAAATATATTTGTTCACTTCTTTTATAATTTTGTTTAAAATACACAAACCCAATATCTATAATTGTATAGAATTACAAAACTTTGTGCAATTGAAAATAATGCAATCAAACGAAAAGCTTATACAACAAACAATCATTTTGTGATCTCCTTGAACTCGCCATTCTTTTATTCTTCAAATTCATTCTTCACCATCCATATCTGAAGGCATGAGCTATACCTTTATTGTCTCCATCCCTTGCATTTCTTCAACAATCATTTTCCATTCAATCTGCAATTTTCAATAACAGACAATAAGAAAGGAAGAACCTAATATCTATGAACTCATTAACGAACATACCTTAGTCACTTGGAAAGTCTAGGAACGCTGGCAAAATATTGAGAAATGTCAAAGAATCATATCGAGTCGCAATGCGTGTTAGTCTTTCGATCTTTCAGCAGTTGTTCTATATCCCATGCTACGTCATCGTCTTCTTCTTCAAAAGAATACAACACAACATGGGGAATAAAACAGCTGGTGATATACGATTTAAAAATTGCACACATTGCGAACTCGACATGATCTCTTTCATTCCACAATCATATACATGAAAAGACCATAAACAATATTTAGTATTTAAAAACAACTTAAACAAAGAACACGAAATTAGTAAATTAACAGTATTAACAGTATTTGAAAGCAGCATGAGCAGAAAATGATATTATTATATATTTCTTATCATAAACTTTTTAAAATAGAAAAATCTTTCAAAATCTATGAAAGCAGCAACTAATTCACACAAATTAGAAGTCAACTCATCAATCAAAGGTCATAAACAATAACTAATTTCGATTTCCATATAGAACAAGAATCATTCACCAGTAAAAAGATGGCACTAAGATGTATAGAAGAAAAGATAATAACAAGAAGAATTGACCATTGTTGCTAAACCAATGCCAAAGCCAACGAAAAAGGTTATGCCATCATCATTCTTGCTATGTGGTGCTTGATGTAAATATCACAAACAAAAAAGATAAAAAACTATATTAAGCTTTTAAAGAGATTAGTTAAAAAGAAAGATTGAGACAACCATTGAGCCAATACCTAAAGCCATGAGCTCTACCTTACTAGTCTCCATCCCTTGCATTTATTCAGAAAACATTTTCCATTCAATCTGCAAAACATTGAGAAATGGAAGAGATCAAATCCACTCACAATGCGTGTTAGTCTTTGGATCTTTCATTAGTTGTTCTATAACCCATGATACGTCATGGTCTTCTTATGAAAAAGACTACAACAGAGCATGGGGAATAAAATAGCTGGTGATATACGATCTAAGAATTGCACACACTGTGAACTGGATCTGATCTCTTCCATTGCACAATCATAGACATGAAAAAGACCATAAAAAATATTTAGCATTTAAGAAAAACTTAAACACAGAAAATGAAATTGATAAATAAACAGTCTTAAGTATTTGAAAGAAACATAAGGAGAAAATGATATTTCTTATCAAAAACTTTTCAAAATAGACAAGTATTTCAAAATCTATGAAAGCAGCAACTAATTCACACAAATGAGAAGTCAACTCATTAATCAAAGGTCATAACCAAAAACTAATCTCAATTTCACTATAGAACAAGAATCATTCGCCTATAAAAAGATGGCACTAAGATGTACAGAAGAAAAGAAAAGAGGAATAAGAATTGACCATTGCAACAAAGATGCAGACAACCATTGAGACATTACCACTTTCAGTTTCTTTAGAATGTTATCTAATTGAGTGGTATAACCATTTTCAATTTTAGTTTCCTCTACCTAATTTTCACAACTTAACATTAATCAAACTTAAGAGAAACTAAAATTGATAACTGCATAAAGATAACAAATTAAAAGAAAACAAATCAGTTACTGCTTTCTTCAGGGTCTTAACCCAATTTTAAGAGCTTCTTCGTTTAGTTTGTGTCCTGCACATATTCAGTTACAACATTCAGCAAGCAGAAATAACAGTGATGGGAGAAATAATGTTAAAGGAGATCTCACCAATAAAGATTATTTTGTTTGTTGGGCTCTCTTCCTCGCTCCAATATCGAGCTGACACAATCTCATACGACATGCACTTTAACAGCCTTTGATATCTTTCTTATCTTCACCAAGTCCTTCTCCATCTTCCCCAACCCTAAAAATTACCAATTCAAACAAGAGAAAATCGCTCAAATACCATAGAAAAGTTCGAAAATGACTCGAATACCATACATCTTTCAAAAATTACTCGAGTACTTTCAAAACCCTTGTAAATTACAATTCACTCCCTTGCTTAGTTTTCTCTTACTTTGGTTAATTTATAATGAACAAATCCACATCATTAAACCGTATTCCATGTCATTAAAATATTATACATATCAAATTTCTCAGTCGCTCAACTATTTCACACTGACTAAAGAAAAAACGGTTTAGTGACCTAGTTATCGCGCTCGTTTTCTTCTCCGAAATCGTCATTCGTCGTCGTCGAAATCTTACTGTGACCCTCGTCGAAATTTCTGGTTAAGTTGCGATTGATTCCCTTTGTATATTTCT
>OVBE01010407.1:0-15048 GCA_900406425.1 Iberis pinnata
TATATATATATATATATATTATTACCTATCTATGTATAATTATATATAAACCACTAAATATAATGCGATTAGAAGATATAAAAAGATGTTGATTAATATAACAAAATAAATAGTCATTACATAAACAAAAATATTTTAACATGAACTAAAAAAAATAGTTACGTAGTCAAAGAATTCATAAGAAGGTGGATCTTTCACTCGAGTAAGAATTGAAACTAAGGTTAATATATTGAAAAGATTTAAGCCAAAAACATTATTTAGTTCTTACCATACTCAATACTCGGTGGAATGCGAGATACATTAGAGATATAAGCCACCCTATTTTTAGCAAACCTAAAACAACATAATCTTCTATATGCATCACCTAGAATCCAAAAAACATAGAGTTTATAAGATCTTGACGACTCTCAAGAGTCTAACAAGATTAATTGGAAAATATATTAAAAAGGTTCCTTATTTGTTAACGAAAATCCAATCACTATATAGTGTTTTACTCACTAAACCGGTATGTGTTATCTATGTCTTAACCAACTCAATAATTCCCCCGGTTTAAGAAACACCAAATTTATAAATTTCTCATCTCTCTATACAGAAAAGTTGCTGCTTTGTTCATCATTTGAACTTATAACAACTTCTTGTCTTGTTTTATACCTATGAAGAACAGATAATGAAGCTATTGATGAAATTCTGAAAGATCTAGCTCAAGTTTAACCCATGGTTGTCGACATTTCTTGCATTGTCTTCACTTCTTTACAAACATTATCAAGAACTCCTAGAAAATCTCTTACTACCATGAAGATTCTTAAAGGATGTGCTTCTTCTTTAGTTGTAGCTCCATGGAAATACTCAGTTACATCTTTAACCATTGATAAAGTTTTTTTTCTCTCCTCTTTTAATTCACTGTAAAATTCCTTAAACATTCTCAAAGAATTAATCTCTATGTTTATCGTATAAACATAATTTAATTTACTAAAATTATTAGCAAATACAATGAAGTATTAATTTTCTCTATTACTTTAACTTTTTGACTCATATACATCTATATGTTTAAGATCTAAAAGTCATTGGTTCATACAAAAGAATGCAGAAGTTCATCACTATGGAACCTGAAATGCAATTCTTATTTATACGACCCAGAAATGTCATGAGATATTAATAGCCTTATTGATTCAAATATTATAGAGATACATTGGATAAAAATTATACATCTCATTCTCTAATGGGATGTTATCATAATATATTTTATCACAATAAAATCCTTCTTTTATTAAATAAAATAAAAATCAAATTATTTCAAAATTCAAAATTCATAATTCAAAAGATAAATAAAAAAATCTTTAAATCCTTAAATCATGTCTAAAACCAAGATTAATGAAGTCATTCTACATAAATGAAGTCATTCTACATCTAATGTAACAACTCTTGCTTCATTATTCCTATGTTGGTTCGCTTTTCCTATCTTCCATAATTCTACTCTTGGTGCGGATCTGCACAATTTCATAAATGTGAGAACCACAACTAGTATCCAATACCCAAAGATTAGAATATCAATAACATTTTATACTTGGAGAAGAAGATTCAAAACTCTTCTTTTTCATTTCTCTAAGTATTTCTTGCAGTTTCTCTTCCAATGCCCAGAACCATTACACTAATGGCATTTGTCATCACCAGAAGGACCAGGTTTAGACTTTTGAAAAGGCTTAGACTGTTCAGAATTCTCAATCCCGACTGTTTTACCATATCCTTTGCCTTTACCATGTTTTTTAAAATTCTTATCCTTTTGCACCATCAGGACATTAGGATTTTCCTTCTTGATGTTTGGTTCAGCAGTTTTAAGCATCCCATGCAACTCAGACAAAGTCTTTGTCAAATTGTTCATGTTGTATTTTATAACAAACTGATCATAACTTGATGGTAATGACTATAACATAAGGTCAATAGCCAACTCTTGAGTAATAGGGCAATCCATTTTTGCTAGGTTATCGATATAACCCATCATCTTTATGACATGAGGGCTAACTGGACTGTCTAGCGACAACTTGCACTCAATGAGAGATTTAACTGTTTTATACCTCTCAGTTCATGCTTTCTCCTGAAACATTCCTTTCAGGCCAGTTATCATGACTATTGGCGATTCCACATTCTCATATTGTTTCTGCAAGTCTAAGTTCATGGTTGCCAACATAAGACAGCATAAAATAACCCTATCACTTAAATGCTTATCCCAAGCATTTTTTTCTGCATGTGGAAGATTTGTCCTAGGCTTCTCAAGAATCTCTTTCTCAAGGACATGTTCCTTTTTCTCTTGTTTGAGAAAAATTCTCAAGTTGCGGTACCATTCGAGAAAATTCGATCCTTTGAGTTTTTCCTTCTCAAGGACAGATCGCAGGGAAAAAGCACTGTGGAAGTTTGACATAACTATATAAGAAAAATTAAGAAAAGTTAATATGATGTTCAAGAAATTTTTAGCATTCTTAACAATTAAGAAAACTCACACTATACCCAAAAAAAAATTTCTTCACAATGAGTTTAGTGTTCCAAGATCCATATTTCACTAGAATTCAAGTGAACTTTGGCTCTACCCTTGAATATCTAGCTATTTAGGTAAGCAACACCATTGCTAATTATATCCATTATAACTCTTGGTTGTGGATAATATCTTATGTATTATTCAACCCTATGTTTCTAAGCACAAAACCGTTTTGATAGCCTAGTCAAGTAAACCAATCTTATTCCACAGGCAATTCTCTAACTATCAAAATGTTGCAGACCATTGCTTTGGCAGACTCGCCATACAACGAAGAAAGTTTTAATAATTACCAATTGTCTCACTCTTAAAAAATTGCAGGCCGCTGCTTTGGCAGACCCACCATACAACAATTTAAGTTTTGACACTAAAATTGGAGAGACATCAAAATACTTGATATTAATTGAGAAACTAAATTATTATTTAATATATATTTTATTCTAATTCATATCTAATATAAATTAAGTAAAATATATAGCTTAACTAGTAAGTAATAATTAAATAATTAGGTTCAAAAATTAAACCAACTAATAATTGACTCGATCCTGATCTAATTAGGATAAGTCCAATTGGATAAATTCAAATCTAATCAAATTAGATTTATTTTTTTAGTTCTAATCTAATTAGAATTATTAACTCTGGTTATATTTAATCATATTTAGATTTATATCAAACATAAATCAGGTACATAATAAATACATATCACATATATATATATATATATATATATATAATTTTTAATTGAGTTAGAATAATAAAATCACTTATTTAAATTAGCTAACTGAAAATTCTCGAATCTAATCAAATTAGAAATATATAAGTACTAATCAAATTAGAAATTTCAAATACCAACCAATTTTAATTCCTAATCAAATTAGGATTAATAAATAAAATTTAGATTACTAATTGATTTGATTTTCTAAAAACCAAACCAATTTGGTTTATCATAAGCCAAACAAATATATCCAACAACATATTATTATTATTATTTGTTTCAAAAACAAACAGAAACAAACATCGATGCTTTTATAGTTTTATTATTAAAATCACACATGCTTTAATACATGCAACGACTTGATAAGAGAACCAACTACACATGCAACGTCATTATCCAACTATCATAGGTTCACAAACAGTTAACGATTAACAATTAAAACCGACTAAACATATATCACATATACTTAAACAATTTAACCATGCTTAGACGAAATCCTATTAAATAATATATATTAAATTTATATACACATATATATAATTAGATATAGATTCAGATTATACATGTGGGCTCTGATACCACTGTTGGAATTCGTAACAATTTATAACGCTTTATGAATTCTAATTACGAATCTAACTGCAAGGATTCGTGCAAATACTGAAATAAATCTAGAATACAGAGATTTGAATATACATGGATATTCTGCAGCGAAACAAATACACGAATTAATCTAAGGTTTCTAAGCACTCCAAGTGGCGTGCCTCTACCGGTATCCACACGCACACAAACTGGATCTGACTCAGTATGTTAGTACTATTGAGATCTAATCTCAAATAATTAGTAAGACGAACGATTCGTCTATATCTAGGATTTCCTTTTAGTCGCACGATTCAAAAGCTCTCTTACCCACAAATATTACTTGCATCATTATATAGTAATTGTTTTAATGTATTCCATAATACGTTTAGGTTTGGTAATGGGCCAAAGCCCAAATCACATCTCTTTTTTTTCTTTTTTCACGAAAGAACGGACTTCTTTATTTATCAGTTATGCAAATACATCTAGTGAATCAACACACCAATAAGGTAAAGAAGTGCCAACAAAAGAAAAAACAACAATACGATCCTATGACCGTTTAGCTAACAAATCATCTCTTGAGTTCAAAACCCGTGGCTGGTGAAGTAACTGGAAATCTTCATACTGATTCCAAATTGTGGAAAGCTCTTGTAACTCTACTGTGAAAGCAAGCCACTCCGCAAGAGCAAGTACCATTTGTGTCAACTCAATAGAATCTGTTAGGAAAACACCGCAAAATCTCCCTTTCGATTTCAATGTCTTCATCGCCCATAGTAAACTATGTAGTTCGGTGTATAAGGGAGATTGACACCGCATATATGCCTTCATCCCCAAAAATGTCCACCGTGCCATCCTGAAGTTGTAGTACCCATCCTATGCCACATGTAGGACTTTCTTTTTTCCATGAACCATCAATATAACAAGCTACTAGGTTATTTACCCAAAATTTCATATATGGACTCCTCACAATGTTCCCACTCATCGTTTTATGTTGGTCGGAAACATGTTGCCACTCAGTAGCTGATATCCATTTCTGAGATTCCGCATGCGCTAGTTGGACAATATCTGGTGGAAATTTTTTTTCCCTTGATAAACAATCGCATTTCGTGCTTTCCAAATATACCAAATTAACCAGAAAAAAATGGAGATCGGTTCTTCCTTGGACACTGATAATGATCCTCTCGTTAAAAGGTAGTACAAGTTTTCAAACAAACTCATTGAGGGGGAATTCCCATTCTCGGATGAGATGTTTGCTAAAGTCCAACATTGCCGAACATGATGACATGTAAAAAAACATGATTGATCGATTCGCCTTGTAAACCACATTGCGAACAAAATGGATCCACCTGAATGTTCCTTGACTCTAGTCGATCATTGACTAGGACAACGCCTGACACAACTTGCCATAAGAACATTTTCATCTTTGCCGGTGCACATATACTCCATATTTTGTCCTTCAACGGGTTCACTGACGGTTCCTAAATTAAATCTAAGGAAAGCTCATTAGTATCTATCAAGAACCGATAGAGAGATTTAACCGTATATTGACCAGATTTTGTATAATGCCAACAAAAACAATCATTTGCCTCTCTCGAGGGCCTGATACTTAATACTGCAGCAACATCACATGGATCTATGAGTTGTTCCACCAGTGGTCTATTCCACATATTTTTGTTGGGAATCAACAAGTCTGCTACATGCATATCAGCATTTGTAATATTTACCCTTGCTTTAGGAGGACAAGTGATGTCTTCTGGTAGCCAATTATCTGACCACACCTTAATTTGATGGCCAGTGCTAACTACCCTTCTAGTTCCTCTTTGAAATTTAGAGATGGTACTCCATATACTACTCCAACCATAAGAGGGCTGGTTTGGCTTTTTTGCCTAGAATGGAGACTTCCCACGAAAATACCGCCCACGTAACGTCTTGGCTAACAGCGAATGCGGATACTGATGAATTCTCCATAATTTCTTTGCCAATAATGCCTGATTAAATTTCTCTAGGTCTTTGAAACCTAGACCACCCCAATATTTTGGTAGACATATCCTATCCTAGGCAATCCAAAGAATTCCTCTAGAGGTGGAACAAGAATTCCACCAGTAATTCGCGACTGCGCTGGCCAGCTTCCTTAGAAGATGCTTCGGTAGTTTGAAACAGGACATCACATAACTAGGTAATGCTTGGGTGATTGACTTAATCATAACTTCCTTTAATTTCCTCCTTTTGAGAGGAAATTTGCGGTCCAGCCATTTATCAGTGCGTTAAGACGATCCCACACATATGCAAACACTTGTCCTTTGGATCCCTGAAATTGTTTCGGGATACCCAGATAATTATGTGTCCCCCATATCGGTATATGCCCAATCGATGTTCTAATAACAGGCGATTCTGAATCGGAAATCTCCTGCCAAAAATAATTGTTGATTTATCAAATTTAATACATTGTCCTGATGCCTGAACATATAAAGTAAGGATTTGGGCAGCAACATTTGCATGGCTTAATGTCGTTTTACAGGAGAAGAGACTGTCGTCAGCAAATAACAAATATGAGATCGGTGGGGAAGCCCGGCCAACCTTAATACCCTATATTAGCTTATCAGATTCCGCTTTTTTAAAATTTGCTATGAGGACTTCCGAACAAAGAAGGAATAGGAAGGGAGATAAAGGATCGCCTTGTCGAAGACCTCGAGCCGACTTAATTGTCCCTTTTGGATTTCCATTAATTAGGACACTATAAGAAACCGTAGTTACACATGTCATAACCCAAGAAACCCATCTCGCCGCAAATCCCATCATGAGGAGGGTTGCGCGAAGAAAAATCCATTCAACTCTGTCATATGATTTGCTCGTGTCTATCTTAATTGCCATAAAACCCTTCATACAACCCGATTTTGAGTTTAGGGCATGAAACGCCTCATGTGCAAGGAGAATATTGTCCGTTATAAGGCGACTGGACACAAAGGCCGATTGAGTCTCAGAGCCTAATTTTGAGATAATACTCTTGAGTCGTTGACACAATACCTTAGAAATAATATTGTAACAGACATTACACAAGCTGATCGGCCAGAATTCCGTCATTTCTCTAGGTCTTTCCGTTTTTGGAATTAGACAGATGTGCGTTCCATCCAGACGTGGGTCTAAATTACGTGATGTCATCAAATCCCGAACCATCGTGATAACATGAGTACACACAATATGCCAAAACTGCTGGTAAAAAAGTGTCGTCATTCCATCCGGACCTGTAGCTTTCTCCGGGTGCAAAGCAAAAACTGCTTCCTTCACTTCCAAATCGGATACTTGCCTAAGTATGATTTCATTCATCTTCAATGTAACTACCCTGCCAATTGTTGCTAATGCCAATTGCAGATCCTCAACATTTGAGGCTTGAAATATATGGTGGAAATAATTAACCGCCTCTGACACAATATCCTCCTCTTTTTCAATCCAAATTTCGGTTGCCGAGCATAAACCTGAAATGCGGTTGCACCCTCGACGTTGTTTCGTTGCAGCATGAAAGTATTTGGTATTTTTATCACCCTCTTTTAGCCATGCCACCTTGCTTTTCTGTGTCCAGAAAATCTCCTCGTCCATGATTGCTCGCCGTAACTTTTCAGACAGTTCGACAATTTCTTCATGGCTGGTATTATCATTGGAAATTGCGTTATCAAGTTGTTCTTGATAGCTCACCATTTGAGTGCCAGAATTAGCGTTTACTGATTTTCTCCACTTTGAAATTTTTCGTCGACATAATTTCCCCCTATCTCCCAAAAACATATGAAAAAATGGATTTGACCCTTGCCATCCTTGTTTAATGATTTGTTCGAAATTCGGTTGGGAGAGCCATCATTTATCAAAACAGATTTACGATCTCCACTAATTTTACTTTGTGTCGTGTGAAATAGTATCGGTCGATGGTCAGATCCCATAAAACGCAAATATTCCACATGTGACCATGTATATTGGTCAAACCAGTCCTCATTACCCATAATCCTATCCAGACGACATCGGATCGTATTTTTTCCTCTACGCCCGACCCAAGATAGACTATTTCCTGTGTAAGGAAAATCCATCATACCACAACACTGCCATATTAACCGGAAATCAAGAAAGGAACTCTCACTACGTGTACGACCACCTTGCTTCTCATGATAGTCTACAATTTCATTAAGTCACCAATCATTGCCCATGCTCCATTTTGATTTATACCAATTTGTTTTAATCTTTCCCACACTATATCACATTTTGAATATACAAGGTGACCATAAACGAAAGACATATAAATTTTATCCAAAGTAACCAAAGTATCGGTTACATTTTTATTATGAAAAAGAATTTGAACATTGAATTCTTGTAAAGCAAAAAGGGCTAATCCCCCGCTAAGACTGGAAGGATCAACAGTAAATAAAAAATCATATCCTAAATGCGCTTGAAGATCTTGAAGAAATTCACGCTTCTGCTTTGTCTCCATCAGAAAAAGAAGGCCCGGAAAAATCATACGCCGAAAATCCCGTAACCTTCGAACCGCCAAGAAGCTACCAGCCCCTTGATAGTTCCAGCTCAAAATCATTTAACCATTCGCCTGGTGGTGTTTCTCAACCAGCTGGTCTAAAATCGTCTCAGATTCCTTCACAATCGGCGAAGCCATCTCTGAGAGGGATGGGAGAATCTCATTCTTAAGATCTAGAATTCAAAGGAAGCGGGATGCCCTTAACCTCAACCTTGAACCCTGAAAGGTGGAGTATCCAATCTTCTTTTTAACTTGCAAAGCTTTTGCCATTAAAACAGCCTTTCTTTCTCTGGATTTTTTCCCAACTCGGGATGGTATCCTTCTGTTCACATTGATTCCCACATCACCCTCTAACCTATTCTCCTTTTGAGGTCCGATCGTTTTATCTGTAAAATCAAGAACATTAATTTGACTAAGATCATCATCAAATTTTAGGAAATCACGTAAATCTTCATCCTTAAGAAAATCATCCTTTTCCCCATAATTTTCTAAGCCCAAATGGACCCCTGAAATTTCGCCTACTTCAATTTCCAGGCCCAGCCCAACAAAATTGTTAGCCCATACTCCATTGATCGAATATGTGTCTTCTACAATAGGGGCCTTTCCTTCCCTTTGAAAATTCAGAGCCTAACCCAGTTGGCCCAAACCGCAAGATGGTCCCAAAACCAGAATCTGATTCGATGGATCATGTTGGTTCGTGGGCTCATCTATAGTTGATACAATCTTTATTTGGTCTTCTTTTATATTTCCCCCCTTATTCAGAGCCCAAACCTTCACGGCCCACTTCTTTTTGAACCAAATGCCCACTTGGGCCTATAGGATCCTGTTGGATTATCCCTTGCGCCGGTCCATCTTGAGAGAATCGAGACTTACAATCTCGATTTGAAACCGCACCCACATCATCACTGGCAATCATACCGGGGTTCCCTCTGGAAAGAGCCTCTACCTAAGATGAACCGGAATCACCATCCCCTATACTTACACATTCAGAAAAAGCTTCCTCTTCACTGGTGGTTTACCGACATTTGATCCCCCGTTTCGACTTAGAGCCCTCGCCGGAGCTTCTTTGTCGATTTTGCCAATAATCTTCTCTGGAATCAGACTGTCCTGCTCCTCGAACATACTTGTATGGTCCACCTTCTGGTTTACTTGGTTTTTTCTCCATCTCTTTTTGTAATAGCGGGCATTCAAAGACATCATGAGTTAACTTCTTACACCTTCTACAAAAGCCATGAAGGTTATCATACTCAAGTTTAACCTTCAAAATATCACCACTCCAGTTCTCTGTTGAAAATCAGAGCTTTCTCAGCATCAAGAAGGACTCTAATCTTCCCCTCATTCATGTCAACTGTGAAAAATTCACCAAGTTCTTCTGAAAGACACTTATAAAGTGCTTATACCATGTAAATATCAGGAACACCAATCACATAAATCCAGAAAATGATTGTAGATGGATAATTCAGTCAACTATTAGGGATCCACCGGTCCAAAGTAGTCATCCATCTATCAAAGTGAAAGGGCCTTAAAGCCAATACCTTAGCCAAATCCTCCTCCTTTTGGAACCAAAATCGGAACCTACCATTGCCTAGGTCATAACCTTGGACATGACCAGGATAGGACCAAACTCTTGGTAGAATTGCAACCAATTTTTTCACACCCAGTCCTTGAACCATGAGGTTCAGAACACGCCCCACTAGAGTTTTTTTGAAACTACGAATGAGATCATAGTTGTCAAAATTGGGTATCTTGAGTGGTTGAACCTTCCTTTGATTACCACCACCCTTTCCACCAGAGATTATGTTGCTCTGTCGAGACATATCAAAAATAAGAGAAAAAAGAAGTTTTAGTAATTTTTTAGATCGGAATATGTAAGAAGAAAAGATGAGTTTTGGAACAACTCATAATCCTCCTATATATTTCAAAGATAATTCCTTACTCATCGAAAATTCGGTTTCGAATTGAAAGCTGTTATTTCCCAAAATTGAATCAAAAAATCGTTCAACGATTATGCAAATCCCTGCCCAATAATCATACTTTCCTTGTTCTGTAACCCAATCATTTGAAGTGATTCCAGAATCTCCTATAGATCTAATCAAGCTCCAAAACCTTAACTTAATCTTGGAAATGAGATCCCAAAAATCTCTGAGAAATGATCTCAACCAAAACAGAATAACCACTAAAGGATCAGATATAAAGATGTGCTTTATTTCCGACATAGAACGAGAAGACATCGATCTTCACCGGCGAAGACTACCGTCTCTCAAATTCTCCATTAATACTTGATACTTTTGAAACATAAATCTATTGTTATGGTGTGTCTATGGAAACTTTGCCCAAATCACATCTCTAATCTCTTCGTATAAGAGAAAATAATGATGTTAATTTTCTTTCAAGTAACTCATCTACGTGCACACATGTATGTATATCATATATAACATATATATAATTAATTCTTATACTTTAAGTGCACATATATATATATGTATATATCATATATAGGACATATATATTATACTTATGGTGAAACCCAATATATATTACTGATCTAGTTTGCTTAGGTGTGTGACCCTGTAGGATTATATAATATTAGCAATGGCTTCATAAACCATAGATTATAAGTTGTCTCTAGCAAAACATTATAACCACCTAATATTATACAATTGTCAAACCTTGACACCACAACTTTATGTAGAGTAAGTACAAAAGATTTCAGGACATTCCAACAATTAGTTCCTATATGTTCATTCGATTTCCCGTCATTAAAACTGCCTCAAGGAGCTTTAAGAATAGCATGCTCGCTTTTCGCTCTAAGCTTGCTTCCTGTAAAACCAACAAAAATATCAAAAATCATATAAGTTCTTTTGAGAGATTGAAGATTAACTAACTAACTTCTAGTGTCTGGAAAGAGTTTCTTAGATACTTGACTTCTGCATCAAAGTTGGCTGTATAGAACATTGTTGCATCTCTCTTAAAAGCAAAAGGGATTTCAAGAATGGTTTTAAGAAATCTTTCAGTTGTTCCTAGTTTCAAGACATCATTATAGTATTCTCTTAGTTTTATCTCTTCCTATTTTGTTCGGGCCATTTTCACCAAAGTCTCTAGAAGCTCTCCACCTAAGCTATCGGGATTGTCTGTGTAGGGAAGCAAATAAAATCGATTCTGTTTAGCCAATTTTAAATTATTCTGGACGATATATCTTTGCCACTCACGTAAAATTAAAGGATGACCTTTTTTCTCTATCTAGATGCAGTTATTTCATAAGTTGTAGAATCATGTTAGAAGACAAAAGTAATATTAGCATATGTTAAAGGATGACCAAAGCCTCCTCACACAAGATAACAGACTTCCGATCACATCGGAGAACGAGCTTCATCACCGAATCGATTCGATTGAACCTAGACGTCATGAAAGAGAAGTCTCATCCCTAGCATCGTGAGACAACGGATACCGACTCTGGCCATCGACGAACATTCACTGTTTACAAACAAGAGAACATCTCTTACGATCTCCAGCCCCAAGAAACATAATATAAGATTAAGGAAACTAACCATAGCAATCTCAACAACAGATTAGTTTCTTGAAACCTTGGAACTCTCGAATTCTCCAAATAAACGCCCCAACAGAAATTTGATCAATTTCAAAAACTGAAACCCTAAATCGTAGAAGAATACGAACATCACAATATATAAAACCTAAACAATTATTAGAAAACTTCATGGCCGGTGTGATGAGAAGAAGAAAAAGAAAACGTAAACAACGCTACAAAAACCGAATATAACTGAATTTCACATAAAATATAAACATAAGTTATGAAAATATATATATAAAAACATAATAGATCAAAATATTCATAAACTAAACCATTTGAATTGTAACACAAAATAGTTAGGAATCAAGACCTCTAACGATCGATTGACAGGATCATATTTTAGTTTAGTTTTTGCATTACAACGTAAACTGTTTTCATCTATGAAGATTTCAACCAAAATTATGGCAAAAAAAATTCAATCATAAAAAAATAATAATAATAAACACAGACGAAAAACAGAGAAAAACCCTAAAAAAATGAAGTTTACACGAGTTATGAAAAGAACTAAAAAATACGAGAAAACTATATCGTGAGAGGGGTATCTATATACACACGAAACCTAAATTCTTAGGTTAAACTAATTATTTAGGAAGTAAGATAATATCAATATAGAATATTTCCATAACAAAATATATTTATTAACAATAAAATATTGAAAATCGAAAATAGAATTACAATTTGCCACGTAATATGTTTTAAAATTAAAATCAAATTAAAAAATTTAGTTTAACATATTTTTGCGAGAATTAAGGAGAATCTGCCGCCAAGTATGCAAACTTACTTCTCTTTTAATGACAAAGATACTATATAAAAACCATCATATTTTTATACTTAAAAGCTCAAATACAATTTTAGAGTTGGATTTTTTTATTCTATATTGTGGGTGTGAAGATCCACCCGGGTCGGGTCTCCGGAAAAGGGCTCGGCTCGGATATCGTTATTGGGCTCTCCAGGCCTATCATCTCTCTCACTATGTCAATGGGCTCTCCATCATCGTTCTGGAGAACACTTTAGCTCTCCCACCATCACTTCGGAGAGCACTTCAGCTCTCCCACCATAACTCCGGAGAGCACTTCAGCTCTCCCACTAGCACTCCGGAGAGCACTTCAGATCTCTCGTCGTCATTCCGGTGAGCACTTTAGCTCTTCCCCATCACTCCGGACAGCACTTCAGCTCTCCCACCATCACTACGAAAAGCACTCCAGCTCTCTTGTCGTCACTCTGGAGAGCACTTCAGCTCTCCCGTCGTCATTCCGAAGAGCACTTCAGCTCTCCCATCATCATTACAGAGAGCACTTCAGCTCTCTCACCATATCGTTGGGCTCGCTGTTAATGGGCTCCCTCAGCCCACTAACTTGAAAGGCACTTCGGCTCTCTTTTTATCATTGCGCTTTCCAAACCCGTTTAGAAGGTCAAAGCCTATTTAGCGAGCTGAGGGTGTTGAACGAGCACACGATGGAGTCAACGCTGGAGATCATGCCAAAGTAACTGCGGGATTTTATGTTACAAGCTGAATTCAAAGGGAAGATTCGCGCATTAAATGTCATAAAGGTGAGCTCATTAAGGGAACTGGGGGAGAATAAAAGGGAGATGGAGAGCCGTGGGAAAGGGGTTCAAAAAATCACTTGTAAAACTCTTTAGAAAGCACTTTGTAACAAACATCTATTGACAAGCAATAAACAATCATTTTACGAATTTCTTTGATACTTTCTTCGATATTTTGGTGTGAGGCAATTTCCGCTCTCACATTTTGGCGCCGTCTGTGGGGGAGAGAAGACAAACATCCTGGCAAATTTACTGAAGAACGTTCACTCTGCCCAAAATAAGAATGGAGACACCAACTAACACCTAGGTCGAAAACTAGGAGGCCTCAGTCGTAAACCATGACTCCTTAGCTGAGTTGAAGATGATGTTGTCGACGCTGGTGGCGTCTGTTGAGAAGTCTAAAGAGTCAAGCGACACGCTCATCGCTCGCTTCAACAGTCACGAGGATCATGTGAGGCCTCGGCTCATGATATTGACGAATGTCCAGTCGGATCTGGAGGTTCACCTTGGAGCTCTGACGGACCCAAAGGGGAGAGCCGAGCTGATGGTCTTGATCCGGGAGAACACAGGAGGTGGTGGTACCAGAGTCGAGAGCTCTCTAGAAGCGAACCGGAGGGCTGGCAATTCTCAGGGTACAAACCAGAGAACTGAAGAGCCCCTGGATGCGAACCGGAGAGCTGACAATCCTGTAGGTCCGAACTAGAGAATCGACGATCCTCTGGATCCAAACAGGAGAGCTGAGGACACCCTACCCTCCCAACAGAGAAGCGAGAGCTCGCTGGATACGAACCAGAGAGCTAAAAACCAAAGAACTCTAGGAGACACTGGAGAGCTGTACACTTTAAGCTCCATGCAGAGAGCCGGAGACAACATGGGAAGGAGTTCACACGAGCAAAGGGATCGCGATTACGACGAGCTCCGAAGATCCAATTATAAGGAAAATTCCGAGCTCCTTGCAGTGACCTTGAAGGTCCATAGAGTCGCTAGCGTGACCCCAGAGATCGATAGCGTTATCGCGGAGACAAAAAGGACTCCTTTCACCGCACGCATTGCTGAAGCACGGATAAGGGACACTGGAAGTATAAGACTCCCTGTTTATGAAGGGAAGTCTGACCCAAAGGCGCACATGACAGACTTCAGAATTATCGTCACTAGAGCACATGTCAGCGAAGAAGAAAAAGATGCAGGGTACTGCAGATTCTTCGTCGAGAACCTGACAGGATCGGCTCTCGAGTGGTTTTCCCAACTTGAGGGAAAACCTGACAAGTAAGTGCTTTGTTTGGGTTTTCTTCTGGTCTGTTAGAGCTTCGTAACGTTTGATGTGTGGTTTTGCTACAGGTGCTCCGTCTCATTGTTTGTCTGTCACTATGAAGAATCTCATCCCATACCATGAAGCTTGCAAACTCAAAAGTTCCCAGGGGCTCCCAGCTTGGCGGGACTCAGTACTGCTCAGGAGGCAAAGACTCCCAAGGATCAGGCTCCCATGGAGGTGGACCTTATTGAGGTCTCTGACTCATCCCGTGGTGATCATTGATAGTAGGAATTTTCTGTGTGTTTTAGTGATAGTTGGGTTTTCCCTACGTGAT
>OVBE01010408.1:0-15047 GCA_900406425.1 Iberis pinnata
TTGATAGGGATCCCATTGAGATGGGTATTCCCATTCTAGTAAATCTGTCATGAAATTTAAGTTGTAACTCGGAGACCCCTCCAGACTTAGACCGCCATTGGACGATATTATATTTGGTCCATCATGTTGTTGTCCCTCTGAATGTTGTCCTCGGGAATGTGGTCCTTCTGTTGCCAACATTCCAGAAACTTTTGGTCTTTTTGAAGTCTGTTCCGTTGACGCAAAGACATTGTCCCTGCCTTCCTCGTCCTTGTCCTGATTATTGGTTGATTTGTATTCTCTTTCTATACGACTTACTTCTAGGAGGAAATCATCATCTTCATATGTTCTCTCACCCTCATTGGTTTCTTCACATCTTTCTTCAGTTACTTTATCACCCCCTTCAGTTAAACCCTTGTGGAAGGACAGAAATAAATTTTGTCCACCATCTTCTGTTCTTGTCCTTCTAAACATGTCCAAACTCTCGTCGGAATCCACAGTTATCGGTGGCATCTTAGCTTGTGTGAACACTGTCTCCGAGGTGCCAATCCAGAAACTCAAACTCAATATCTCCATGTTGTCCTTCGTCCCGAATGCATGATAAACCTTTTTGATAAAACTTTGAAAGTTTTCCTCCACACTCAAAGCCACACACTTTGCATATACATTTCTCGACACCCTGAAATGCCAGCTTCCCGTTACCAAGCATTCCCATTCTCCTACGATTACCAACACTGTATCTGCCATGACATTCCTTTAACCTGCAACAAATAGTTTTTGTTAGACACATTTATGTTTGGTCCACATCGAGTAACACACAACTACTAACGTTATAACTTGTCTACAACCACATTTACCACATAATAAATGTTATCCGACCAGGTGAGACAATCAGAATATAACAGAGGATGAGTTAATGCTCTTACCTTCGGGGATCTCTTAATTTTGTCTACAGAGATGAAGCTGAAAAATTGAATCTCCATATTAATTATGGTAGTGATTGCTATTATCCAGTGGTCCATGTAATTAATGCTATTAATTACAACTGAAACGGCCTGTCAAATCCTGTCCACAGTCAACCTTTTACTTTTGGCGCCAAATCCCTTCGACATTAATCAGTGGCACGCTCGTAAATACCACTAATTAATCAGCCGGGCGCCTGTGTCTCAGTCCGGGACACAACCGTAACTCACTAGATGGACCAATGCCACACGTTTATGGTATATAGGACAAGATTAGACCTATGTGGTATTTCTTCCAACTTTCGAAGCCTTTATGGCATTACCAAAAAATTTCTCTACTTTATTTTTTTCTTATGTAGATTTTTTTGACCCGCTGAGATGGAAAAGATTTAATCCATAATTAATTTCAATAATGAAGGGAAAAACAATGACTTGAAGTCAAACTCTCGTTGGAAAGAGGACATGTGGATCTTTAGTTACTTCACCAAGGTCATTTCCTCCTCTCACATAGATTTATAATATAGTTATATTATTGTTAAAATATGCAATGAATTTGTAGTGTGTTTTCTGCTTCTACACTTAGAAAATTTACTTATGTGGAGCCCACTACCTTAGGGGTTTGAGACTATTGTAAACTTTGTTCATACTCTTGTTCTCACACCTTAATCTATATTATAAAATTATTCTTTCTCCTTAATAAAATCTATCGTTTGCATGCGAGTGTAGCTAATTTGGTAAAACACATTAAATTTTGAGTTATATACCGTATTCTATTTATCTTTTTAACATATGTTGTAACAAACAAGTATTAGAAAGTCAGGTTTATGATCTGGTGATGAAGATGTAGATGATGATAGTGAAGTTCGACAAGTTTATCAGGAGAAATAGTTTTAGTCTCTAGCATATCAAGATATATGCTCAGTTGAAACATCATAATTGCTTCCAGTTATGATGAGGTTATAGAATAGAAGACATATTCAATGATTTTGTCATTCATGCAAATGAAATCATCATCAAAATTTTCAATGAGAAAATTGTTGCATTTTTATGTTGAAGTTGGAAAGTTTGTACATAACAAAGTCTCTGACTAACAAGCTACTTCAAAACAATCTTTTTCGGGCTATGATTGCACAAGCTACGATTGCACAAAGATGTGCAACTCCGTAAATATTTAGAAAAATTAAGTTTGATATTATTGGAGCTACAAAATATTGGTCTCAACTTCAAAGATGAGGATGATGCGTTGATTTTGTTTGTCTTTTTACTACATCCATACGAGAATTTTATTTAATCATTCATTGTTGGGAAATGTTGAGTATCTACGGATTTATGCCATAAGATATATGGTACACATTTGTTTAGTGGCTTAGCACCATAGGAGGTAAGAGATATGGATTCAATGAGACAAAATGGTCATCAAATGATCTTAAGAAGAATATATATGTAATTACTACAAAGAGAAAGGACACTGAAAATCGAGTTGTCTTAAGAAGAAGAAGCAATATGAGGTTGGTGCTTTTGCAAAAGATGACAAGAATTCTGGAGCTAGCATTGCCTCGTTGCTAATGGATGCACTCATACTTTTGATGCGTGGGGAAAAAGTGGTTTTCAACATATTCATAGGTTGACAATGATTCCATCAAGAAAACAAATAAAGCTATTAGTAAAGTTGTTGGAATTAGCTCGATCACGATTAGAACATAAATTACACACTAAACGATATGAGACATGTTCCATCAATGGAGAATAACTTGATATCTATGCGTTTGTTTGGTAGCAGAGGTTTCAAGTATTCAAGTGGAGATAGAATTCTCAATATGTATAAGTGTTATGATTTGATTTTCAAGGGGAACACAAGCAAAAATTTATATATGTTTCAAGGTTCCACAATTACAAGATAATAATAGGGGTGGGCAAAATAATCGATACCCCAAAAACCAAACCGAGCCGATATATTTGGTTCTAAATCTGAATTGAATTATAAAATTATTTGAATGTATTTCAAATCTATTATTTGAATAACCAGAATCGAAAACCGAACTAAAATTTAAGGAACTGCATAAAAAATAAAAAATATCTTTATCAAATATACAAATAATAAATTTATATATATTTAAATTACATAATATTAGTTTAAAAAAATTTCATTTTCTTTTCTATAAAAGAGTTTTTGCTCAAAAATCGAATAGGAACCGAAATACCCACGTGGATACCCGAATCAAATGAAATAATTACCCACGAAGGTATAAAAAATTATTACACGAATAACTTGTACCAAACCAAAATTTGAGGTTTCTTTGTAATTTTCTCGTACTATATCTTTTTACTTAGAAATACAAAAGTCCTTGAACCATAGCAATTCTAGCTACCTACTTCTCCTGGGCCGGTCCTGACTAATGGATTAGTCCTTTTTGCACCTAATTTCGTTGCCCGTCTTTGTTGGTATCTATCTATTAATTAATGGTTGATAAAATGTTGCAGAGAAACAAGTTCTGCTGGAGAAGAGATCTAGTTATAAAGCCATGGATCATTAACACAAATTTGTCTCAAATCAAAGTTTTTTCAGTTGATATTTATAAGTGCACATAATATGGTAACAAAACAACTTGCGTGAGATTTCAACTTCAATTCATCTCCTTCTTGTTAAGTCCTTCGTTGATACTATCTGATAATTTTGTGAATAATTGGTGTTTGTGACATTGGATTCTATATTGGATATTTTTTTAAAAAAAATATTTCAAAGAATGAAAGAATATCAATTCTTAGTTGCGACACGATGAACTGTATAATGTATAGTTTGGTGTCAGACGATATAGATATATAAAAGCATGAGTGATCTTGAATGTTAGATGAAAGGGGATTCATCGACCATCCACATGTTTATATGACCAAACAAAGGACTCGTCACAATTTTCGAGTACAATTTTACGTTTCATATTATACAAGCTTCCCTAAAATAAGGATTATTGCATTACAACGCCCAGAAGTATCGTTTTCCTTTTACTACGTATATATCACGTATGAGTTGCAAATATTGAATTAGGCTCAACCAAACTTTTTTAAAATGTGAATCTAATGTTGAAATAGTACAATATGATTTGACAAAACAAGATTATTAATTAGGTCATGATGAGTCACTATCATATTTAGTTAAGTACGTATCCTATACAAATGTGTAAACCTTAACGAAAGTTAAACTTTTTTCTTAGTTCAAACACATTAACATATATAAAAGGTGATTGTTGATGAGGGGAGCCTTTACATCCACAAAAATTCAGATCAATAGACAATTTGTCTTACGTAAGTAGTTTGGTTCACGATTAAAAGAATTTGTACTATTTTGTACAATAGTCTATATGGTTTTATTTTAACAAAATAAATGATTTAAGATAACAACAACTTATGTGGCTTTCACTTTCGAAATAAGCACGATGGCTCCATTCACTTGCTCTATATCTTTTTTTTATTATGGATTCTATGTAAATTTGATCAAATGTAAAGAGCTTAAGTATTGGAAAAGTAAGTTGAGCTTAGTAAAAAAGGAAGAAGAAGAATATTTCTTGTTATTCAGTTGAAGGTTTTGTTTATAATCTGTACATTTTATACTATATACAAAATCCGGTTTATTTAAACCGGTCTATACAATTGGTATACTCTAATACTCTTCTCTCAAAGTGGAAGAAACAAATTGTGTATTCCAAACTTGAACATCAAAAGCTTGAAGATTCTTGGTGGTACCGCTTTTGTAAACAGATCTGCCAGTTGACTTGTAGTTGAAACATGTAAGACCATCTCCAATGGTTTAAAACCCAACAAGAGTATCTTCCAATAAAATAATAATTATTTTAATTTTATTTTTATTTTTTAATTATTGTTTTAATAAAAATATTAGTTCAACCAACGAGAATACTCCACATGTTAGATACTCATCTAGATATGGTTCTAGTTTAAGAAATTTTAGAACCATTTCTAGTGTCTCTCTCTTCCTTTTTTAAAATTTATTAATTTTATATTGTTAAGATACTTCTTTAGAACCATTGTTGGAGATGGTATAATGTTTTGAGAAAACCACTATGAATCTTTTCCCATACCATATGACAATCTATTTACATGTGTTTGGTGCGTTCGTAATAGACATGATTTGATGTAATATGTAATGCATATTGGTTATCACAATAGAGTGTTGCTGGAGTTGTTGGAGCACAATGTAAATCAGTGAGAAGAGATGTGAGCCAAATCAACTCACATGTAGCATCAGCCATAGCTCTATATTCAGCCTCTGAGTTGTTTCTAGATACTGTATTTTGTTTCTTTGCACGCCATAAATCAGAGACTTGTTTAAGAACATGCAATAGCTTGTGACTGATCTTCTCGAGTCTGGACAAGAAGCCCAATCTGCATCAGAAAAGGCAGTTAGGCGTAATTCAGACTCTGCAGAATAGAAAAGTCCTTGAGCTGGGTCATTCTTCAAGTAACTAAGAAGTCTGTAAGCAGCTTGAAGATGCTGTGTCCTTGGAGCTGACATAAACTGGCTCAGTTTATGAACACCAAAAGTGATATAAGGTCTTGTATGTGTAACATATAGTAGTTTTCCAACTATTTTTCTGTAAATTGAAGCATCTTGTAATAATTCCCCTGATGTATTAGACAATTTTAAAGTTGGATCCATAGGTATATATACAGGCTTGCAACCTAAATAGCCTGCTTCTTTAAGAAACTCCAAAGTGTACTTTTTTATTTAGAGATATACCGAACTGTGTACGAGCTATCCCAAATCCTAAAAATATTTTGCATCTCCTAAATCACGTAGCTTAAAAATTGATTGGAGTACTTCTTTTATGTCTTGTATTGCTGCATCATTACTTCCAATGATTAAGATGTCATCTACATAAACTAGTAAGGCCATAAACTGAGTTGAATTTGCCTTGACAAACAAAGAATGATCAGATGGTGCTTGTGTAAAACCAGCAGAGAGAATTACTTGAGAAAGTTTCTGATTCCATTGACGTGAAGCTTGCTTTAAGCCATACAATGATCTATTAAGCTTGCACACAAAATTATGAGAATAAGTCTGGAATGTAAGCTGTTCATATCCTGGTGGAAGAGACATATATATTTCTTCATCCATATCTTCATTAAGAAAGGCATTACTTATGTCCAATTTCTTGATATACCAATTCTTAATAGCAGCTAGACCAAGAAGCATCCGAAAACTACCCATCTTTGCCATTGGAGAAAAAGTATCCAAATAGTCCAATTTGTCTAATTGAGTATATCCTTTGGCAACCAACCTAGCTTTATGGCGTTCAATGGTGTCATCATGATTATACTTTATGGTATAAACCCATTTACATCCAGCAGGATGTTTGTCTTGAGGCAACTCACAAATATCCCAAGTATGGTTAGCAAGAGGAGAATATGTCTCAACTTTCATGGCTGTAATGAATTCCTCATATTTAACAGTATCCTTAAAAAAAATTGGAGGTTTGGAAGTGGTGATATTCAAGAGAAATTGTTTATGAGATGAGGACATTTTGTCATATGACAAGAATGATGAAATTGGATATAAAGTGGTGTGAGTTGAATGAAAAGGAGAAACAAACTTATGATTAATAAGGTAGCAGTGATACTGGTGAAGATAAGCAGGAGCCTTTGTCTGCTTTTTTGATCTATTAACTGTAATATTGCTTCCTGATGGACCAAAATTTACAGGTAAAATATGTGGAACTGTGATAGATACATGATCTGATAAATTGTTTAAAGTACCATCATTGTCTTGAAAATTCAAATATGTTTCAAAATCAGGTGTGAGATCAAAGAAGGATGGAAAAGGAGAATCATGAACAAGAAGAGATAAAACATGTTGATCAAAAATATATGTGTTTTTCCAGATTTGAAGGATCTTTTGAAAATGGAAAAGCAGTTTCATGAAAAACCACATTTTTAGAAATTGTTACAACTTTTGTCTCAAGATTCAAAATTTTGTATCCTTTATAACCATGAGGATATCCAATAAAAACACAAGGGTCAGCTCTAGGAGTAAATTTGTGTCTGTCCTTTAAAAGAGTTGAAACAAAACATAAGCAGCCAAAGACCCGTAGGTGATCATATGAAGGTATTTTGGCATTCAAAATCTCAAAAGGTGATTTATCGGACAAAACATGTGATGGTGTTCTATTAATACGGTATACTGCTGTTTGAATGCATTCTCCCCAATATAGCAAAGGAATATTTGATTGAAAAGTAAGGATCTTGCTACATTGAGGATATGTTGATGTTTCCTCTCCACAACAAAAATTTGTTGTGGAGTATAAGAACATAAAAAAATAGTGCATAATACCTTTTTGTTTGAAAATTTCTATGAAAGATAATTCAGGGTCATTGTGTGATCTTATGGATTTAACTTTGGTGTCATATTTTTTTTCTATATGTTGAAGAGATTCTGGTAAAATAGTAGTAACAAATGATTTTTTTCTTCAACATATATACCCACGTAGCTTTGCTACAGTCATCCACCAAAGTTAGAAAATATTTGTGTCCCTCTATAGTAGAAACATGAAAGGGCCCCCAAACATCTATATGAATCAAATCAAAATGATTTTTTGAAAGATTATTATGTGATTGAAAAGATATATGTTTCTGATTGGACAAAGGACACATTCTACAAAGTAAATCATGAGCTGATTTCTCTTTTGAAATGTAAAGTCTTTGAAAGAAGCTGAATTTTATTGAAATAAGGATGGCCTAAACGATTATGCCAAATATATGTTGAAACAAAAGAAACCTAAGAAACAAGATGATTTTGAAAATCATTATGTGAGGAAACATATCCAAGACATAGAGATTGTGGTTAAGGTCACCCTTCCCAATCATGTAGTCCGGAGTGCTCCTTGGAAAAGAAAATGTTATGAGTAAAATTGTAACAAAGTTTTTTAGAAAATAAAACACAGATAGTACTGTCTTTAGTTAGAGCACTAATGCTCAAACGATTAAATTTGAAATGGGGAATGAAAAGGACTGAGGTAATGGTCAATTTTTCAGATAAAATGATTGTTCCAGAAAGAGTTACCGCAATTTGTGATCCATCAGGAAGAGTAACTGATGTGTTACTTATAATTTCAGTTGTAATGAATAATGATATATCAGAACAAACATGGAAACTAGCCCCTGTATATATTATTTAGCTATATGCAGAAATAATAAGGCTGTCTTTCATTCCCATTGAACTAACTAAATGGTTATTGAGTGAAAAAGTACCTGAAGGAGATTGTATGTGAGGGAGGAGATGTGGTTGAAGTTTAATGGTGGATGCTGAGCCATCTGAGTGATTAATGATACTTCAGGTAAACTGAGAAGAAGAATTTGAATCATTATTGTTTTGATTCAAACCTTTGAAAAGTTGTTGTACTTGAGCAGTTGTAAGTTGTCCCAATTGAACACCGTGTGAATCTTGTAATGTAATATTTCTAGTGTCTTGAACAACAATGTTGGCTATACTTTCTTTTTTGTTGATGTCTCTACATTTTAGTGATATTTAGAAGTTATTTAGCATCATGTTAGGGTCTTTTAGTTGTACATATGTTGCATCTATAGATGTTATTAGCAAGTTTGCAATTTTTAGGAAGTTTTGCATTAGCACTTGCATATATATGTATTTTGGAGATTTTTTAGGACTTTCAGGAGCTTTCAGGACGTTGTTGAAAATTTGGACAATGAGAAGGAAAAGGAAGAGTAAAGCCTGAAACGACGAAGTTGAATCAAACAACGTGTCAAGCCAAACCAAAGCTGGCTCGATCAACAAGCCAATCAGCTCGATCACCATCGAGCCAAGAGATCGAGCCACCTTCGCCACAGCTCTATCACCATCGAGCCAAGTATCAAGCCACCTTCACCACGACTTGATCAACCCGTCCCGGACCAGACTTCACGGCTTAATCACCATCGAGCCAAGTGGCCGAGCCACCTCATTTCACCTCGATCGCATCTCGGCCTTGTCCTGAATCCACCTAGATCACTCTTGTCCAGGCTACACCTCGATCACATGATCGAGCCAAGGAAAATCCGGCTCGATCACACGTGCACACTCCTCCTCGATCGCATGCATCCTTTAGCTCGAGCCCAAGCAGCTCCGACACGACCAACTCGAATTATGATGGATGATGTCTCTGCATGTTAGTGGTTTTGAGATGCTATTTACCATAATTTTAGGGCCACTTTTATGTCAACATGTTGCATTCCTAGGACATTCTTAGTAAATTTTCATTTTTAGGGAATCCTTGCATTAGCATTCGCATACATGTGCATTTTGGAGATTTTTCAGGACTTCAAGAAGATTTCAGAACATTATTGCAAATTTAGAGAAGGAAAGGGAAATGCATGGGATGGAACCAACTAATTCAAAACCAGGCAAACATCTTCATCGAGCCAACCAAGTTAGTGATCAAGCCATGAAAAATGTCATCGAGCCGGATTAAATCAACATCGAGCCATGGCCATTCTTTGATCGAGCCACGTCTTCTTCACATCGAGCCGAATCTTCACCAAGCCAGCTCGGTCATGCCGAAGCCAACCTCATCGAGCCAAGCCTTCATCACGTCGAGCCGGACTCAACCACACATACAACCGGCCTCGATCAGCCGAAGCTCAACCGGCTCGATCTCTTATCTCGACCAAGACTTCATCTTCACATCATTTGGCTCGATCACATCCCTTGAAGCACCCTTGTCCCCATTCCCTCGATCACGTTTCCGTAGACACCTCGACCACCTTTCTTAACGGCTCGATCAAAGAGGGTTTCAGAACGTTCCAGCACGAACTAGACAAAAATATCAAGGCCAATCATTACGTTTTATCTTTTAGCAGTTTTAGTGTTTTTTCTGAAACACTATATGAATCCCAAAACGTCTCCTTTTAGGTTAGGCTTTATTTTTGTTGCCATTTTGGGTTTGTTCTTAGGTTTAATATTCTCTCTGTTTTGCTTTGGTGTTCTTGGTGATAAAACTATGATTTCTTATAAAACCCTTGTTTATCTTCTAATTTCTTCATCTTCTTTTTTAGTTTAAGGTTGTAATCTATCTGGTGCATGTTGATCTTCTGTTTTCCATCTTAATCTCGTTTTTGTCCTGATCATTATTTCTGGGTTTGTTACTGTTTCACTACTGCTTTGTTTTTCTGGGTTTGTGTTCTTGGTGTTCTTCATCTTCATCTCCTACATCTCTGATTTTTCATCTTGATCATCATCCTCTGGTTTTTCTGACTTTGATGTTCTTATTGTTTTTCATAGTTTGACTTTTGATCATGATGTTTAGTTTTGAAGTTATGATTTCTTGTTTTCCTGGTTTCATACCCACCATGTGTAGAGAGTAGTTTCCCTAGGTTCCTGAGGATGGGGTAGACTGGTGATGATTTCTTGTTCCTCCTAGGCTCCTAAGTTTGATTGCATATATATCCCTTATGTTTCATTTCTCTTCATGTTGATTTCTTTCTGATCAATTGAAATATGATTTTAGGCATTTCAGCACTCAGAAGGTGTTCAATGAAATGCCTGAACATGGTGATTTCAGAGATTTGTATATCCTAGCCTAAGAGATTAGATGTTTAAGGTGCTTATTGGATTTAGTAGATTAGTTCTTCATGTCCGCTAGGCAGTGTACCGTTAACGAGAGTTAGTCTGGTGATTCCTTAGGATGATTCCATTTATCAAGAGATTGGACTTGGTTGCATATGAATATGCTCTCTAGGGGTAGCTCATTGTCTGAGGTATGTTAGGAGTTTAGGGAGTTCATGAAAGATCACTGTTCATTTACCCCCATCCTTAGGGACTGCCTTCTTTGATTGCTTTTTACCCCCATTTTCTTCCCTGCTTTTACTTCACTTGCTGTTTTCCCTTAGTTTCAGTTTATGCATATTACTTTTCATGTCTTTTTAATTTCCGCATGTTTTCTTGTTTAGGATTGTTAGACAACAACTCACTTTCTCATTTGACTTGAATTAGTAGAATCCATCTGCATCTAGAGTGGTTAATAACACACCTGACTGGATTGACACATATCTATGCTTAATGACATGATAATGAGGATAGGGAATTGACACAGAAAAATCTTGTTATCAATGGACCAGAGCAGAGACCCAGTTTAATGATTTTCTTTTGTTTTTTATGCATTTAAGGCTTTTCTCTGAACACTATAAAAAGCCCTAAATGCCTTCATTTGGAAAAACAATATTTCTTTTTCCATTTTTAGCTTTTGTCTTAGGTTTTATTTTCTCTCTTTTTGTTCTTGATGTTCTTCATGTTCTATGCCAGATTTTACTTAAGTTTATGTTAATCTTCTGTTTTCTTCATTTTCATGCTTAGATTAGGGCTGTGAAGTATATGGTGCATGGTAATCTACGTTTTTATGCTTTTAATCTTGTTTTTAGCTTGATCACTTCCTCTGTTTTTGCTACTGTTTTATTGATACTCTGTTTTTTTGGGTTAGTGTTCTTGGTGTTCTTCATCTTTGACTTTTTATCTTCATGTTTTTCTTAGTAGCTATGTTTTCCTGTTTTACTGATTTCGCACCAATCATGAGTAGTGAGTAGTTACCTTAGGTTCTTGAGGATGAGGTAGACTACTGTTGATGTCATGTTCTTCCTAAGTACCTAAGTTGATTTGCATCTAGATCACTTCTGTTTCATTGCTCTTCATGTTGATTTCTTTCTGATCAATTGAAATCTGATTTTAGGCACTCAGCACTCAGAAGGAGTTCAATGAAATGCCCGAACATGGTGATTTCAAAGATTTTCACATCCTAGCCTAAAAGATTAGATGTTTAGGGTGCTGATTGGCTTTAGTAGATTGGTTCCTCATGCCTACTTAGTAGTGTAACGTTAACGAGAGTTAGGTCTGGTGATTGCTTTACTTGAAACCATTTACCAAGACATTGGAATTGGTTGCATATGAGGAGTTAGCTCATTTTTTGAGGTATGTTAGGTGCTTAGGTAGTTCAGGAAGGATCTCTAGTCAATTACTCTTGTCCTCAAGAACTGCTTTCCACTTGATTGCATCTTTACCCATTTTACTTTTTTGTTGTTTACCCTTAGTTTCAGTTTATGCATATTAGTTTTCATGTCTTGTTTATTTTCCGCATGCTTTCCTGTTTAGGATTGTTAGACAACAACCCCATTTCTCATTTTACTTGAATTAATATAATCCATCTGCATCTAAAGTGGTTAATAACACACCTGACAGGATTGACACCTATCTATGCTACAATGACATGATAATGTGGATATGGAATTGACACAGAAAAAGCGTATTATCAATTTGGCGCCGTTTCCAGTTGAGTGTTTGTTTGTTACATTATGAGTTTTAGATCTATTGAGATCAAGTTTCTTCTCTACTACCATACTCACCATGTTTTCCTTTGTTTCCTTTGTTTTCAGGTACTTGCATAGCTGTGTATGAACCCGAGAAGCATAGGACCAATTGACTTAATTCCAATCGTTTCAGATATTCGTGCAGTTGAAAAGGAATACTCTCGCGCGAGATGTGAACAAGAACGCTTGGAACATTTAAGGAGGTTGGCTTTGCAAATGGAAGACAACGTTGAACGTGATAACCAGCACACTATTGGTGTTGGTGACAACCCAAACACTCACACCCATCGTCATGGAATTACACCTCCTGCTATACAGAACAACAACTTCGAAATCAAACATAACTTGATAGCAATGGTCCAGGGGAACAAATTCCATGATTTTCCAATGAAGGATCCACTCGACCACCTGGACGAGTTTGATCGCTTATGCTTCGGGAACATGGCCTCTTAATGTTTCCCGAGATCTTCTCGATCCAGGGGTCATGGTTGGGAGGACGATATGAGACAGAAGGACGCAACTATGGAGGCCATGCAACAGGAGGTGATTGAGTTGTGGGCCGCAAAAGGAGCAAGAAGCTCTGATCCAAGCTCGCTTCGAGGCCCAACTCAAAGCCCAACAAGAGGAGATGCAACGTCAGATGGAAGCCCAGCTGGAGACGGCGATGTATTCATTCATGGCGCAGATAGCGCATCGCTATCCACTACCACCACCACAGTAAATGCGTTTATAATTTGTTTATTGATTTTTTCGTTTGTATCAAATATTTGATAATATTTTCGTGTTTTGTAAATAATATGCATATTTTAATCTTATGAATATTTTTTGAATTTTAATTATATTTTGATTATTAATTAATAATAATTATTAAATATAAATAATTATTAATTATAAAATATATTAATCAAATAATATGTTTAATATATATATATATATATTTTATTTAAATAAAAGATCCGTCAGTATTCCGTAAAGAAATTACTAACGGATATATTCTGTCAGGAAATTGTCATCATGACGGATTCCTGACGGATAATTTCTGACGGGTTACTTTTTGACGGATATTCCGTCAGCAATCCATCCGGAAATATCCGTCAGTAGTCCGTCAGGAATTCCTGCCGGATATTTCATTATTGACCATCTAATTCTGACGGATATTCTGTCAGGAATGATCATTCGTGACGGATTCATGACAGTTTTGTCTGTCAACATTAGCATGTTTTCTAGTAGTGTTGCTTTGTGGATGGTAATAATAGATTAGCTTATGAATATGTCATAAAAGACATATTGATATATATGAAATAGAGAGAGAAACATAAATTTTATAAAATTTACAAATAATAGTTTAGGTATAAATAGAAATAACTAATAATAAAGTTAGCTTTATAAATATAAGGTGGAAAAACTCTGTTAATTTTCTCAATATAATTTTAGTTTCCCATTTAGATTATATATAGTTATACTATTCTTACGTTTAACTTTTAGTCAGACTAACTTTCAAGATAAAAGAGCATCACTTAACTTGAAATATAGAATATATTGTAAATAGTTCTTTTTTTTGTTAATGAGTAAATAGTTATGTTAATAATTAATAGAAAAGGTAATTTGACCACTCTGTAAGACATGATAACAATAAATCAGAACGTAGACAGATCCACATTAAATAGTGAATAATCCATTTGACATATACAAAGAAAAGAGACAGAGATGGTGAGAATGTGAAGCAGCATGTTCACGTGAAATTACTACCTCATTTGGCAAACCATTCACGTCGATAAATTATTTGGCAGCAAAGTCCACGTGATTCACGAAAGTTCCTACCTAGCTCCTAATTTCTTTTCATTTTAGTATAATCTAATAATGAAAATGAAAACGCACTTGAATATATTACGCTGATGAATATATATGATGTAGCGTGATATTTATATATTACACATATCACTAAAATATTTTATTGTTATTTATTTTAGTAGTTATCATAATTTAGTTGATATTATTTTTATGAATTTTAAAAGTTTTAGAATTTATACTTTGATTAATTAATAATATAATTTTTTAAGAGTTTATTAATTCGGTAGATCTTGATATATCTCAACGAAAAAAACTTCATTTATTCAGAGATTTTCAGACTATACAAATTTTTTTTGCAATTATCCTAATTTTACGAGTATTCTCATAACCAACGGGATCTATAGTTTATCCTTAACTTCCACTTCATCAATATATACTCTATTTTATAGGTTTCCGTTTAAGAGCATTTAATCATATACACTACAAGAAAACAGTCGATAAGTGACGGAAAATTCTTTCATTTATCCGTCCAAAACACCTCTTTTTAACGGATAAGTGACAGATGTTGCCGTCAGTTCTAGGCCGTCGGTAATCAAAATCCGTCAGTTATCCGTCAATAATTATTGACGGATAACTGACGGTATATTACTGACGGACATTGTTACGGATTTATCCGTCAGTAATTATCCNTGTCACAAATAACTGACGGATTAGTGACGGATCATTACTGACAGATTATTGATGGGTTTCTCCGTCACACTTATCCGTCAATAGTCCGTCAGTTATTTGTGACTGATTAGTGACGGATATTGACTGACGGATAACCCTCAGTTTTTATCCGTCACAAATCCGCCACAAAATACTGACGGACTAGTGACGGATTTAAAATCAGATTTTTTTAAAAAATTATTAATTTAATTTATATTTTTAAATAATAATTTAAATATTTTTTATAAA
>OVBE01010409.1:0-15047 GCA_900406425.1 Iberis pinnata
GATTCATCTTTTTGAGTTTTATTTTTATAACTAGAGATAATGAGAATATGACGGATTTTTTATGTATGTATTTTATATATAATTGTTTTTGTCATGTATTATGAATGTGTGTTGTTATTAAACGTCGTTTCATCTTTCGTGATGTTTAATGTGTGTGATGCATCTGACGTCAATATTTATTTGATTTTTCTTTATTTTAATAATATATTTATGTGTAATGTTGAAACGGCGAAAAACTAGGGTTTACCCTTTTGTATATGGATTAGGGTTTATCTTGGGTTGAGAGGGAAACACAAACCACATGTCACTGTTAATAAACATATTTCTATACATTTTCCGCATAGGTAATGATTACATGTATTGCATAGCAAATCTATTTCGTATAATACACATATACATATTTCTGTCAATAATTATATAAATAAAACAAATAATGTGTTATCCTGATTTAAAAATTTTGAACCAAATAAATTGATCTTCAAAACAAAAAATCCGAATAAATTGATCTTAAATCTTGTTTTTATTTTCGTATACATATTAATATTTTAAATAATCTTTTTGGCTTCTTCTACGATGATAATTGTTTTATATGATGTTTTTTTTACATAAACATCATAGTACTGTTATCGTTTTAGATTACCTTAAAAGTTTTATCCCTAAAAAAAGTTACATATTATACTAATATTTACATAAGAATCATAGTACTGTACTCAAGTTATATATGTAGCAATGTATAAACAAGTTTCAGCACTACTAATCTTTCTTGGATCTAGACAATTCAAATTAAGTGTGAGACAAGCCCAACTCGGTTTAAGTGGGAGTCACGTGAGAAGCACATGATGTTACTAAAAACAGATGAACCAGATTTTTCCTAAGTATTAAGCTTGTTTTGATAGAAGAGGAAACAACTCTGCGGCCATGTTTGGACCACTCTACCAAGTCAGCTTCTAGGCCTTTGCGCATGCTCAAAGTTGTTTTTAAAAGCTTGTTGTATGTTCTATAAAAATAAAGTGATTCTACTAGATTTCAGGTATGAAATCCCAGCGTGAGTTGGGTCAAAGTTAAGGACCCGAACACGTCCTTAGTTCTTCTTGCAGAATTTTTACCCTATGTTGATGGTTACGTCTACTACGACGGGCCTTTGCAGAGCCGGATGTCGACGTGTAGCATCCTCTCATCCTTATTTTTAGAACAGAGAATAAAAAATAACATTTTCAGCTAAATTCCACATCTAAAGAATTCAAACAATATGTATGTAGATGATACCTCAAAATCAACTAAACCGAATAATCCATGTACATAGACCAAAAATTAACTAAAAGCTAAAGTATATGAGGAAGATACCTTCTCGATTAAGCACTAGAGCTTCGAATCGGTGAAATCAACAATGTCCCGAAGTAACGCATACACTGAAGATCTTCTAAAAATAATGAAAAAGATTGAAATAACTAAGTCGAATTGATTATATATGTTGAAAAAAGTTAAGTGATTTTGTAAGTACCATAGCGTTTTTGTATTATCTGCAATAGTAAGTGCCAAAACTAAGCAAATNAGCTTGACCGGGAATGAAAAAATAGCGTCCTAAAAAGGTGAAACGCTATGGATAAATCCCGTGTCCATGTACAATAGCAGGGACATAAAAAACGCTATCCTGGGATGCTATCGATAGTCATATTTCTTGTAGTGTTATCATTCAAAAGGAAATGATTGATTTAGCAAAATCAAAACGAGACAAAAGACAATGATGAATACAACTTTTGATTTCCATTCCTAAACTTCCCAGCCCGTGTCTTATACTACCCATTCTTCAAAGGTTCTAACCATCTCTTTTAAAGTCAAACTTCCCAACCCAAACCAACCATTCTTCGTTCTTTTCTCACTTAGGCTTCCAATATTCCTCCACTAGACTTATCATACATCCCTTAGATCATTTCAAATTACATAGCTCCCTTTTTTACTATTTGATATCTTAGGCTATTCTTTCTCATTTTTCTTCAATTTTTGTCGAGCCTTCTTTGGTATTCAACTTAGAGCTTTTTATTTCTTAAAACTTAGGGGTTTCATTTTTCATTCCGTTTCCTAATCTAGTGGAGAGGGAAATGATTCTAAAGATGAGAATGACCGGTTTAGCCACAAGTGTTTGGGCTTTTGGGTGACTAAACCGTTATAAAAATTTTAAGCCTTAAAGCACATCAAGATACCATTCAAGCAAGCTAATTAGCAATTAAAGTTAAGTCAAAATAATTATGAAGACAATATATAGCTATCAGGCTTCGAGACTACACCAATAGATTTTCAAATTTCAAGGCTCAACACATGAACTTCAAGACTTTTCGAGACTACTAGTAGGATCAATCCTATCCATCACACTTTAGATACTAATTCAAAAGGCTAGAACGTAGGCTTTGCAATGCATAATCATCATTGGTTCCCTATGCATATGATGTAACCTAAACGAGAATGAAATGAAACTAAATGCATTTTTTTATATAAATTGTTAAATTTTTCGATTTTTAGTGATTTTTGAAAACCTTAACTATTTATAATGCAATGATGCATGATAAGAAGAAAAATCGAAACTATATTAGCTACAGTCCCTCCCCCGAACTTAAATCACACGGTCCATGTGTAATAAAAGTCGAAGGAAGGGACAAAAAGGAGAGAAAAGAAAACTATATGCAAAATATACAAAGAGAAACGAGAGTACCTAATAGTGATCGGAGCCGTTGTGGTCTCCATAATCGTCTGAAGAGAAAGTTGGAGATTCATTTTCCAAGGTAGGAGGAGGAGCTTGACGTTTGTATCGATGCGGACGTGGCCGTGGGCGTGACGGAAGATCCTTCCTCATTGACTACCAAATCCAAACGTCGGGGTCTCGGATCAGATTTGAGAGTGTTGTGGGAGCCACAAGTCACACAACTAAATCCTTTCTTCACTAACTTCTTCAAGTTTTGAAGCTCGGCTACCACTTTCTTCAGAGTACGGTCCTGGTACTTGCTCTAACAGATCAAGTTGTGATGAGCCGAATAAATATCCCTTAGAAGACACGAATAAATAACGAGCATGCACATAGACAGTTCTATCCCCTGGTTGGTAGGTTGGACGATGATAAGGAGGACTTGGAGTTCTAGTTGCTCTTTTCCTAGTAATCGTGATCGGTTCAAGTGGCGGCCCAGCAACCGAATCATTATAGTCACATGGTGCCGGTTGAAACCTGATGTTGTCCCGTTTTTTGGCTAAACGTATGATCTCTTGGTTGGGTAACAGAGCCGTTCAGACTTCCCCATGCCTCGGGTAATACCTATAGGCAAAGTTCCCTTCATGCTTTTCGGCTAGAAATCCAAGCCGATCTAGATAATACACATCCATCAATTTTGGCTCTTCACTCATGGATTCACATTTCAGCTTGTATCTCTTGAATATAGGAGTGATCCTACCGCCAACAATTAACTGAGGGTTCTTATCCTTGCATTTGTACGCCCAATCTTGTATATCCAGCAAATGATATAAGAAAAGCTTCAAGGGACTCGGGTGATCTTCCTCCAAGTTCGCAAAATAGTTTTCCTCCTGATAATAGTTATCCACAAACCGAGAAATCCCTAACTTTATAAACTAAAATTCGCCATCAAGAATAGATCATTCTTCTTTCCTAGCATAGATCGAGTGGGAAACGATCTTATGCACATACCGCATAACAGGATGGCGGATATCTGTATCGATCGGTTGTATCGGTCATATCAACTTTTCATTTTAAAAATGTATCAACCCACTTAAACTGGTACTTACCTGTCGATATACCTATACTAGGTAGGTTGTATCGGTTTGTTCCTGTCGATATCAATTCCTCTTGATCCGTATCGGTTTAATCCAACTGATACATGTTGCTCTATACTGATGTATCGGCCACATTGTATCGGTTGGGTTGGTCCGATATACTTTCTTCTTAATCGGTATCGGCTCATCCTAACCGATATATGTTGCTCGATACTGATGTATCAACCACATTGTATCGGTTGGTTTGATTGATAGTCTCCCCCTAACTTGTTTCCTTCACCTTTTTACACTTATTAACATCCAATGAGCCAAATACCTGCAATTAAACACTCACCAAAGCATGAACCAAAGGCAAATCACCAAAAACATTATGGAAAACATGAAAAAAAATTAAATAAAGGATATGTACAAAAGGATAACATGAGATTGCCTCTCAAGTTCGCTTCTTTAAAGTCACTAAGCTTGACTTTCTTGTTGCTTATGCTTGCGGCAGTTCAGAAAGAGACACTGAATCTCTTTTGTTGACAACTTCATTCGCTAAATACCGCTTTACTCTTTGACCATTGACGGTAAATTCTTTCCCGTCTTTGCCACCTAGAACTATCGCTCCATAAGGACGAAAATCTTTAATCTTGAAAGGTCCCGACCATCTCAATTTCATAATTCCAGGGAAAAGCTTCAAACTTGAATAGAAGAGTAAGACTAGTTCACCAACTTCCACCTCCTTGTTGATGATTTTTTATCGTGGAAAGCGTTAGTCTTCTCTTTGTAGATCCTTGCATTCTCATAGGCTTCAAGCCTAATCTCATCTAATTCCCCAAGTTGAATCTCCCTTTTCTCTTTGGCGGTCTTGATATCGAAATTCAGCAATTTCACTGCCCACATAGCTTTGTATTCTAACTCAACTAGGAGATGACAAGATTTACCATAAAGGAGATTGAATGGAGTGGTGCCCAACGGAGTTTTGAAGGCGGTTCTATATACCCATAAGGCATCATCGAGATGACAAGCCTTTTCTTGTTGTCCCAACCGTTTTTTCCAAAATTGCCTTGATTTGTCTATTAGAAACTTCTACTTGGCCACTTTTCTGAGGATGGTACGGAGTATCTACCTTATGCTTAACCCCATGTTTCTTCAACAATCTTTCAAAGACTTTGTTGATGAAATGTGATCCACCATCGTTAATGACGACTTTGTGTATCCCGAATCTTGGAAATATGATGTTTTTAAACATCTTCAAAACCACTTTACCATCATTGGTGGGACTAGCAATGGCCTCCACCCATTTAGAGACATAGTCTACTGAAACCAAGATATAGCAATTCGCATGAGAAGTCGAGAATGGTCCCATGAATTCTATCCCCCATACATCAAAGATTTCCACCTCCATGATTGGATTTTATGGCATATCATTTCTTTTGCTATTGTTCCCCGTTATTTAACAAGAATCACACCTCAAGATGAAGTTGTGAGCATTTTGAACATAGTCGGCCACCAAAATCCGGACTGCAGTACCTTAGATATTGTCTTGAAAGTGGAAAAATGTCCACCATATGAAGATCCATGACAATGTAAGAGGATTCCCTCAACTTCCTCCTCGGATATACACCTTCTGTAGAGCCCATCCTTATTCAAGGTGTAAAGATAGAGCTCATACCAATAGTATCGTGTAACATCCTTGAGGAAATTCTTCTTCTGGTTCCTTCCACTCCTTGCGGTTCCTTTTCACAAACCAAATAGTTGACTATATCTGCATACCATGGTTCATTCCATCCAGCAACGAAAACTTCAACTAGAGTATACCCCAGATCTTCAACGTTGTTCAACTTGTTAATTACTGTAGATATTGACATCAATTGCTCTTCAGGTAAGGAATCATCTATTGGGATCTCATCTTCAATTCTCAACCTTAACAAGTGGTCTGCTACTCCATTCTCGATACCTTTCTTGTCTTTAATCTCTAGATCAAACTCTTGAAGGAGTAAGATCCATCGCAGAAGTCTTGGCTTGGCATCTTTCTTTGCCAACAAGTATCTCAAAGCTGCATGATCAGTATAGACGATGACCTTAGACCCCACCAAGTAGGATCTAAACTTCTCGAACGCAAAAAAAATTGCAAGAAGTTCTTTTTCAGTCGTGGCATATTTCACTTGAGTCTCATCGAGTGTCTTACTAGCGTAGTAAATGACATGGATTCTCTTGTCCTTCTTCTGACCGAGAACTGCTCCAACAACATAGTCACTTGCATCACACATGATCTCAAACGGTACATTCCAATCCGGTGGTTGCACTATTGGAGCACTTATCAGGTCTTGTTTGATCTTCTTGAATGGTTGAAGACATTCTTCATCAAAGTGAAAGTCTACATCCTTACACAAGAGTCTTGTCAATGGCCTAGCAACCTTAGAGAAATCTTTGATGAATCTTATATAGAACCCATCATGTCCTAAAACGCTTCTAAATCCTTTAACCAAATTTGGTGCAGTAAGACTAATCATCACATCGATCTTAGCTCTGTCAACCTCAATGCCATCTTCTGAAATTCGATGACCCAAAACAATACCATCTCTAACCATGAAGTGATACTTCTCCCCATTAAGAACCAAGTGAGTCTCTTCACACCTTTTAAGTACCCTGCACAAATTAGCCAAACACACACCAAAACAAGAACCATAGACCAAAAAATCATCTATAAACACTTCAAACATATGCTCAATCAAATATGAGAATATGGACATCATGCAACGTTGAAATGTGGCGGGAGCATTTCACAGCCCAAATGGCATTCTTCTGTAAGCGAAGGTGCCGTAAGGGCAGGTAAATGTGGTTTTTTCTTGGTCTTGGGGATGAATGGGTATTTGGCAAAATCCAGAATACCCATCCAAAAGGCAGTAGTATGGATGGTTAGCTAATCGTTCCAACATTTGGTCAATAAAGGGCAGGGGAAGTGGTCTTTCCTAGTTGAAATATCGAGTTTTCGGTAGTCGATACACATTCTATGCCCGGTAATAGTTTTGGTGGGGATTAATTCATCCTTCTCTTTTTTCACAACGGTTATACCAACCTTTTTTGGAACTACATGGACCGGTGAAATCCAATTGCTGTCCAAAATTGGGTATATAATACCAGTATCTAAGAGTTTTAAAATCTCTTGTTTAATAACTTCCTTTAAGTTCGGGTTTAACCTACGTTGGTGCTCAATGGATGACATGGATTCGTTCTCTAAATGTATTCTATGCATGCACAAGTCGGGGAAATCCATTTAATATCATCTTGAGAATATCCTATTGCCTTTCTAAACTTTCTTAACTCACAAATCAATGCATCAACTTCATCAACACTCAAAACATCATTGACTATGACCGGGTAGGTGGAGTTAGAGCCAAGAAATACATATCGGAGACCTTTGGGTAAAGGTTTGAGTTCTACCTTAGGAGCTTTGAGCTCACTCCAATCCTCATCTAGGCTAGACTTACCATTGCTAGCTTCTCCTTCAGACTTAAGATAATAGACGCCAAGTTGCTTCATCAGAGTTATATCTTCGAACTCGACTACTTCCTCAATGGTTTCATGGGAGTTGAGTCTTTCTCTGATTTCTTCTACTTCAGCTTTCATTGTCCTTTGTTCATCAGGTTGAACGGTTAGGGCAAACTGCAAGGAGCCTTCTTCGGCTAACTCTTCCAAGTTTTCATCAGCAAGCTCTTCCATAGTCTCTACATAAAAGATCTGACCATCGATCGTTGGTTTCTTCATAATCTCTTTGATGTTATATTGTTGAACATGATCTTTTCCTAGGTGCAGGTTGATCTTTCCTTTCTTCACATAAATAATGGCTCCCGCAGTGGCTAAGAATGGTCTCCCAAATATGAGTGGGTCCTTAGGCTCTTCCTCCATTTCTAGAACAACGAAATCAGTAGGAACTTCAGTATTCCCTAATCTCACTGGTAGGTCCTCCAACATTCCTATTGGGACAGATCGATCGGCCAACACCAAAGAGATCCTGCAAGGTATATAAGAGAAGAAACCAAGCTTCTTAATAATAGAATATGGCATCAAGCTAACACTAGCACCAAGATCACACAAGCATCTATCAAAAGTAAATGGCCCTAAAGCACAAGGGAGAGTAAAACTCCCTGGATCTTTGAGTTTCTTTGGAGAATTGTTCTTTTGGATGATGGCACTGGACTCTTGTGAAAGTATAATCATTCCTTCTAAAGTCTTCAACTTTTTCTTAATTGCATTATTCAAGAACTTGTTGTAATGAGGAACAAGCATGAAGGCATCGATGAGGGGCATAGCGATTTGAAACTCCTTCATATGTTCTTCAAATTAAGCTCTATACTTCTCCATTAATTGCTTCTTAAATCGGCATGGAAATGGGAGCTTCGGTTCTTAAGGTGGTGGCTCAAAAACCGGTGCTTTTGGTGTAGAATCTTCGCTAGCTTCATTCCCTTTTGAATCAACCACTTTCTCATGAGTTGGTTTTTCAACCAAAATTTCCTCACAAAGCTCTTCATTATCATCCATGGAAATGATCCTCCCCCCCCCCCATCTTGCTTCTTATTTTCCTCAATGAGAACTGTAGGAGGTAACTCCTTACCACTCATAAGGGTGATTGCATTGATGTACTCTTTGGGGTTAGTTTTGGGTTTTCTAGGAAGTTGACCCATTGGTCTCTTGGAGCTTGATGTGATTTTTGCAACTTGGTTGTTCAAAGCTTTTAAGTGTGAGGCGATACTCTCGATTTTAGCATGTAGATCATCGGTCTTAGCATTGATGTCCTTCTTTAATACCCAAAACTCAATAGCATTCTTCCCTTGACCTTCCAGAAGTTGTCTCAACAACTGATTGATTTGATCTTGTGCGTTGGAAGTAGAAGAGCTTCCTTGAGATTGTTGTTGAGGAACTTGAGGGTTAGAGAAACCCGGGGTCTTAGTGAAGTACTGCTGCTTTTGTTGGAAACCACCCTGATTTTTGAACTGAAGCTTAGGTTGAAAACCGCCTTGGTGTTGTTGCTTTGGTGGGTAGACCTGATCTTATGGATTAGCCACATTCGTGTTACGGTAAGAGAGACGTGGGTGTTGTTGGTAGTTGTTGTAACCTTGGTTGTAGCCTTGGTTACCCACATAAGCCAACTCCTCTTGAGAGACTTCTTGTTGAGGTTGGTAGTCCTCTTGAGTATCGCTGACAAAGTTTACCGTTCGTTGCTGAGATAGTATGAATTTTTATAACTTTTCTTCAAGTGACTTCAAGTCTTTCTTGTAGCTAATGTAGCTTCCATTCTCTCTAACAAAACGGTCATAATCTTCCTCGTAATTATTGTTACTCTGGGCAAGATTTTCCACAATTTTCAGGCCATCATCTTCAGTACGACTAAAAAAATTTCCTTGGCTTGCAGCGTCAAGCATCATCCTATATTTAGGAGCAAGACCTCGATAGAGAGTGCTGAGTAGACTCTCCCCAAAGAAACCATGATGCGGGCACTGGAGTGTGTAGCCCTTGAAGCGTTCCCACGCTTCACCAAAAGATTCAAATCCTCTTTGCACAAAACCAGATTTCTCATTCCTGATTCTTGCAGTTCTCGATGTTGAGAAGAACTTGGTTAGAAACGCTTGTTTACAAGCGTCCCAAGTTTCCACTGAAGCAGTGGGAACGTTCTTTTCCCAGGAATGAGCTTTGTCCCCAAAGAGAAGGGAAACAATATGAGCTTGAAGGCATCTTCTGTCACACCATTTATCTTGGCAATGTTGCACAACATATCAAAATTGTCCAAATGGTCCAACGGGTCTTCCATTGGTAAACCGTGTAACTTTGAGTTCTGAACCATGGTAATGAGACTGGACTTGATTTTGAAGTTGTTGTTGGAAATCGCTAGTGGTTTAATCCTTGTACGCTGAGCATGAGCGTTTGGGGCATCATTTTCTCCTATGTTTCGTGGACCACCGTTTTTGTTCGGGATATCCACCTCTAAATCCAAGCGTCGAATATGAGCGGAACGTTCTTGATCACGACGTGTTCTTGCGTTCTGACGTTCAAGCACGTGAATATCCGCAACTATCGGAATGAGATTTGTGGTTCCTCTACTTCTCAGGTGCATACACCTGAAGATGCACAAACGAGAAAGGTAGAGAAGTTAGCAGAGTAAAGAAAATTGGGCTTAGTCCCAAAAAAATTCAAAGAACTAATTGTCAATTGAAATCCGGAAATGGCAACAGCGCCAATTTGATAAACAGGATTTTTGTGAATTACTATCTAACAAGTAATCCTAGATCACTTAATAGTCGTTGTAATCGTAGGTGTCAAATCCAGTTTAGGATGCAATTAACTCACTAATTCTATTAGAATCAAATTCAGTCTAAGAAATTCAAAGTTTGGTTGAGTTCATTAATTAAAACGTGCATATTTTGAAAACCGACAAATGATTAAGCCAAAAAGATACTAAAGATTGAACTAAGAATGTAATGATAAAAAGCTAAACAAACGGGAAATGGTAGTCGACTCGGGTGATCAAATGATATCCTAAGATGCTCAATGCTAACATTAACTGCTAATCATTGGTCTAAGATTCCCATGAATAGACTAACCACTCACATGTCACTAATCCTTTTCTTAATCATGCGATTAAAAAAATCTTTTGGCTAATCAATAAAATTAAGAAACATTGAGCTCCAATCTATGACAAACCACTAAACTAACTAACACAATCTCTTGGCTAGGCCTCATTTAGCATTCAAATTCTGGTTCAGAAATTTTATCGAGAACCTTTAGGGCGCAATTCATCCTAAGGTCTAAACTTGATTGATCAATTCAATTCTATCATTAAGAAGATCAATTGAATGAGGATTTAAGAATTATAAGTCCTAAACATCAAATTCCACCATCTAATCACCCTAAACTACCTAACTCATTTGTTTATTTAGAACTACTCACTAGCCATTAGAAAAACACAAATTCTAAGAGTAGAATTATGTTTAACCATGATTAGAATCAATGGAAGACAATAAATTAATCAAAGAATCACACAAGAACTAAATTCAAACTCAATTATAGATTCAAAGGATTACAAAGAGTTTTGAGAAAAAACTTACGATAAAAGAAATTAGGTTTACAAAAGACTTAAAATAGTTTATTTTTGTCTTTTTGGGATCGGTATCTGCCGGTTTGGCCGATACACTTGGCCGATATTGTTTCTTCACATTTTGTATCGGTTGGACATAGCCGGTACACACTGGCCGATAGGTGTGTATCAGGATATGTATACCGGCCATATATGGCCGATATGCTTCACTAACGGATTGCATCGACTGGATCCAACCGATACACCTTGGTCGATACTGGTGTATCAGTTGATGGGTACCGGTCGTGGCTCTTCAGGACTTGTATTGGCGAAATGGACCGATATAAGTGGTCGATACTTCAGTCTTCATGGATTTGTCTTGCTCCTTTTGATATTTTCTCCATGGTTTTGACTCCAAATCAGCTCCACACTCATTAGGTACCTGAAATATGTAATAGAAAGCAAAATTCAACCTAACTAGTCTAAATGCAAGTGAAACTAACTAAAATGAAAACTAAACCAAAGTCAGAATCGGTTAAAAACACAATACATCAACTGCCCCAAACTTTTCCTTTGCTTGTCCTCAAGCAAACCGCAAAAGAAAGTAAGCGAGAGAGGTTTGAAGATGGAAACCTTAGAGCCAAAAGATTAAGCAACAGTCTGGTGAACTAACATCTAAAACATGATACATCATCAATCCCAAACTAATATCTTTACTCATCAAATCATTCATGTATCTTCACTATTCGTTCTATTACTAAAGGTAAGCGATCCACCTATCTAGTCCAAATCATCTTCCTACATTTAATTAATTTCACAAGTGAAGCATGCTCAAATGATCATCTTGACGGGTTTAATTGGTAAGGTTAAAAGGGGATTCCAATGCATCAAGAGAAAGTTCACACTCAAATCATTGGGTTATCACTCAAAACGGAGTGATTGATTTAGCAAAAGAAAAACGAGACAAAAGGCAATGAGGAATACAAATTTTGATTTCCATTCCTAAACTTCCCAGCCCGTGTCTTATTCTGCTCATTCTTCAAAGGTTCTAACCATCTCTTTTAAAGTCAAACTTCCCAACCCAAACCAATCATTCTTCATTCTTTGCTCACTTTGGCTTCCAATATTCCTCCACTTGACTTATCATACTTTCCTTAGATCATTTCAAATTACATAGCTCCCTTTTTCCCATTTGATATCTTAGGCTATTCTTTCTCATTTTTCTTCAATTTTTGTCTAGCCTTCTTTGTTATTCAACTTAGAGCTTTTTCTTTCTTAAAACTTAGGGGTTTCATTTTTCATTCCATTTCCCAATCTAGTGGAGACTCACTTTTTTTTATCAAACTCATCCTTTTCTTTTTCTTTATCTTCCCGAACATCCTCTTTTGAAACGTATCCCATCAAACTAACATTTCTGATCCTAGCTACCCTTCCTAAATGCTAGACGATATCGTCAATCTAGCTAAATAGAAATCGTAAGTTTTCGCCCTTAATACTCTTGAGTTTTTGCCAATCAACCACTAAATAAAAGAAACTCACAAGTAACTTGGGTAGTTGGATTTGACGGTGGAGAGGGAAATCATTCTAAAGATGAGAATGACCGGTTTAGCCACAAGTGTTTGGGCTTTTGGGTGACTAAACCGTTACAAAAATTTGAAGCCTTAAACCACATCAAGATACCATTCAAGCAAGCTAATTAGCAATTCAAGTTAAGCTCAAACAGTTATGAAGACAATCTATAACTAGCAGGCTTCGAGACTACACCAATAGATTTTCAAATTTCAAGGCTCAACACATGAACTTCAAGACTTTTCGAGACTACTAGTAGGTTCAATCATATCCATCACACTTTAGATACTAATTCAAAAGGCTAGAGCTTAGGCTTTGTAAGGCATAATCATCATTGGTTCCCTATGCATATGATGCAACCTAAACGGAATGAAATGAAACTAAATGCATTTTTTATAGAAATTTTTAAATTTTTTTATTTTTAGGTTTTTTATGAAAACCTTTAACTATTTACAATGCAATGATGCATGATAAGAGGAAAAATAAAAAATAGATTAGCTACGGTCCCTCCCCCCCCCCNAATATATACAAAGAGAAACAAGTGTACCTAATAGTGATCGGAGCCGTTGTTGTCTCCATAAACGTCCGAAGATAAAGTTGGAGACTCATTGTCCGAGGTATGAGGAGGAGGTTGACATTTGTATCGCTGCGAACGTGGCCGTGGGCGTGATGGATGACGTATAGGATGTGTCTCGCTCTCTGATGGTTGAGTGCCAGTGGATGATCTTTCCTCGTGGACTACAAATCAAAATGCCAGGGTCCCGGATCCGGTTCAAGAGTGTTGAGGGAGCCACAACTCGCACAACTGAATCCTTTCTTCACTAGCTTCTTCAAGTTTCAAAGCTCGGCTACCACTTTCTTCAGAGTACGGTTTTGGTACTTGCTCCAACGGCTCAGGTTGTGATGAGCCAAATAAATATCCCTTAGCGGACCTGGTTGAAGTGGGTGGTTAGGGAGCGGCGTGTAATAATGAGCATGCCCATAGACCGTTCTATACTACGCTTGGTAGGTTGGACGATGATGAGGAGGAGAATTTGGAGCTGTAGTGGCTCTTTTCCTAGTAACCGTGATCAGTTCAAGTGGCGGCCCAGCAGCCGAATCATAATAGTCACATAGTGCCAGTTGAAACCTGATGTTGTCCTGGTTATTGGCTAAACGTGTGATCTCTTGGTTGGGTAACAGAGCCTTTCGGACTTCCCCATGGCTCGGGTAATACATATAGGCAAAATTCCCTTCATGTTTTCCGTCTAGAAGTCCAAGCCGATCTAGATAATACACATCCATCAATTTCGGCCTTCACTTTTGGATTCACATTTCAGCTTGTACCTCTTGAATATAGGAGTGATCCAACCGCCAACAGTTAACTGGGGGTTCTTATCCTTGCATTTGCACGCCTAATCTTGAAAATCCAGCAAATGATCCAAGAAAAGCTTCAAGGGACTCGGGCGATCTTCCAAGTTCGAAAAATAGTTTTCATTCCGATAATAGTTCTCCACAAACCTAGCAATGCCAAACTTCATAAACTAAAATCGCCATCAAGAATAGATCCTGCTTCTTTCCTAGCATAGATCGAGTGGGAAAGGATCTTATGCACAAACTGCACAGCAGGATGGCGGATATCTGCACTCTTTGTTCTTCCAGCAAAGTACTTCTCGGAACCAATTGTTCACCAACAAAGATTGATCTCTTCTTGGACTTTTTAAACGTTCATCTTCCCTTGGCCGAGAATCCATAAATCTCTGCAAACTCACTGAAAGAACAGCGATGTTTTTTCTGCTTCCAACCCAAGAATATGATCCATTGGTTATGCCAATCAACCTCCAGCGAGGCTAAGAACAAGCAAGTATTGCGCTTGTAACTTTCGGACTTCATCTCCAACATTTTCTCAATACCCATGGCTTTCTTGATTTGACGCACATCGTTCTGAATACCCAAAGTGGTTAAAGTGTTGATTTCGTGAAAGTGGGTTGAGACAAACTTCATTCCCATCAACCGGTTATATCAATCCTTGATAGATGGTTCTGCCGATGTACCTTCCCCACTTGCTCTCTTTTTGTTTCGCAGCGGACCCAATTCATGGAGTTCTTCTTCTTCCGAATCCGACTCAAGTTCTTCCTCAGCTTGTTCAGGCATGTCCTCATCCGATGAGTCTTCGGAAATAGGTTGGCATGGACGTGTGTTCGATTGAAGGTCATCCCAAATTCGGTTGGGTCTCGAATCCAAAGCAAAGGAATATATCATCACAAACCAATATTTAACTCAAAATCCCACAATTTTTCAAAATTAGTGAACAATGAACATAAAAAATTATCAAACAACCATTACCCAATGATAATCTAAACCTAGGGAGACCAGATCATCCATAATTCATGAGAAAAATGAGTTTTCTCTTTTGGGTGAATAGTGAATCCGAAAATTGGAGTTAGAGAAGCATACCTCAGCTTGAATAGGAGGAAAAAGAGCAGGGATTACTCTAGAGATGGTGAAAATCGAACCAAAAGCAAGAAGATTCCAAGAAAAACGTGTAGATTTAGAGAAAGCTTGACGAAATTTGGAATTTTTGTTTTTTTTTGAGAGAGTATGTATCGATGAAAAGAAGAAGAAGAAGAAGAAGAAGAAGAAGAAGAAGAAGAAGAAGAAGAAGAAG